>MU727287.1:242519-258731 GCA_026770625.1 Nicotiana glauca
CCCCCCCCCCCCCCCATGATGGCCACCATAAGGAGAAGAGTGACAAGCCTCCAATATGCTTATTTTTTCACCTTCATGTACACATCTTCTTATCACCCTATTCGTGCAAATTTTAAACAAATACGGATCATCCCAATAGAAATCCAAGCTATCCCGCTCGAGTTTCTTCCTTTTGTTGGAAGAGAGCTCATATGGGACATTACCGGTCACAATGAAGTTGGCGATGTCTGCGAACCAAGGCATATCACACATAGAAACGGAAAGAAGCTGCTCGTCGAGGAATGTATCATTTATCTCAACACCGTCACATGGCCTCCCCTCTTCCTCCAACCGGGACAAATGGTTCGTAACTTGATTCTCGCTTCCCTTCCTATCCACTATCTCTAAGTCAAATTCTTGAAGAAGTAACACCCACCTCATCAATATTGCCTTAGAATCCTTCTTGGTCATCAAATACCGGAGGGAGGCATGGTCCGTGAGCACAATCACTTTTGCCCCCATAAGATAAGGTCAAAATTTCTCCATTGCAAACACAATAGCCAATAGCTCTTTTTCCGTCACCGTGTAGTTTTTTTGGGCTTCATTCATTGTTTTACTATCATAATACACGGGGTGGAACATCTTGTTGATCCGTTGACCTAACACCGCTCCCACCACCACATCACTTGCATCGCACATAAGTTCAAAGGGAAACCCCCAATTAGGTGCGGTGATGATAGGAGTTGTGGTCAACTTATGCTTCAATAGCTCAAACGACTCCATGCACTTCTCATCAAAGATAAACTTGACATCCTTTTCCAATAATTTGCAAAGTGGGTTCACAGTTTTCGAGAAGTCTTTAATGCATCACCGGTAGAACCCGGATTAACCAAGAAAACTCCTCACAGGGAGCCTCGAAATGACCTCGATTTTTGCCTTATCAACTTCAATTCCTTGCTTCGAGATTTTGTTACCCAATACGATACCCTCTTCCACCATAAAGTGGCATTTCTCCCAGTTTAGCACAAGGTTGGTTTCTACGCATCTAGCCAATACCCTATCCAAGTTCACCAAGCATTCCTCAAATGAATTCCCAACCACGCTAAAATTATCCATGAAGACCTCCAAAATATCCTCCACCATATTGGTGAAAATTGCTATCATACACCTTTGGAAGGTCGCTGGGGCATTACATAGTCCAAATGGCATTCTCGAGAAGACGAACGTGCCATAAGGACATGTAAAAGTCGTCTTCTCTTGATCCTCTGGGGCAATTAGAATTTGATTGTACCCCGAGTAACCATCTAGAAAACAATAAAAAGCCCGGCCCGCGAGACGATCAAGCATTTGGTCAAGGAATGGTAGTGGGAAATGATCTTTTCTTGTCGCCTTGTTAAGCTTTCTGTAATCCATACACACTCTCCAACCCATAACTGTCCAAGTAGGAATAAGCACGTTGTTGGCATTGGTCACTACCGTCATCCCTCCTTTCTTTGGCACACATTGGACCAGAGAGCTCCATAAACTATCCGAGATCGGGTAAACCACACCGGCATCTAGCCACTTGATAACCTCTTTCTTTACCACTTCTTGCATCGCCTCATTTAGTCTTCTTTAATGTTCAAGAGACGGCCTCGCATCCTCCTCCAAGATGATTTGTTCATATAGAATGCGGGGCTTATCCCCCGAATATCGACCAATATCCATCCAATCGCCTTTTTACGCTTTTGAAGAACCGGCAAAGTGGCGTCAACCTCCATGTTAGTTAAGAAAGACGAAAGATTAACATGTAAAGTGGAATTTGAACCCAAAAATTCATACCTGAGGTGTGGAGGAAGTGGTTTCATCTCCAACACTGGTGGCTCCTCAATCGATGGCTTGGTTGGTGGAGTTTTGTGATTCTCAAGATCCAAAGATAGCTTCCTAGGCTCATATGAATATGAACCCATACCATACAATGCATTCACGCACTCCACTCTACCGGCATCATCATTGACATCCATATTAAGAAGCGCGGCCTCAAGAGGATCTTCAACACTTATCAAGGAACTTGTGTCATCCACTATTACAGCTGTGACGATATCCACAAATGAACACACCTCCGTGCTATTGGGTTGTCTCATTGATTTGCACACATGAAATACCACCTTCTCGTCACCCACACGGAATGTCAACTCCCCAGCTTCAGCATCTACCAATGCCTTCCCCGTAGCTAGGAAAGGTCTTCCAAGAATGATTGGCACCTCAAAATCCACCTCACAGTCTAATATCACAAAATCCGCCGGCAATATGAATTTATCAACACGAACAAGAACATCATCGATTATGCCCAAGGGATGCTTCATTAATCGGTCCGCCATTTGAAGTCTCATGGAGGTTGGCCTTGGTTGCCCGATTCCCAACATTTTGAAATCGAATAAGGCATCAAGTTAATACTAGCCCCCAAGTCACAAAGGGCTTTGGCAAACTCCGCACTACCGATAGTGCAAGGGATAGTGAAAGTTCTGGGATCCTCGAGTTTTGGGGCCATAGAATGAACAATAGAACTCACTTGATGTGTCATTTTAATTGTTTCACACTCCATCGACCTCTTCTTGGTTACAATATCCTTCATAAACTTTACGTACCCCGGCATTTGTTCAAGGGCTTCCACCAATGGCACATTTATAGTAAGACTCTTCATCATTTCAATGAACTTATTGAATTGGTTGTCTCATTTTTGCTTTGCTAGCCTTTGAGGGTAAGGTGGAGGCGGCCTAGGCAAGGGTGCCTTGGCTTTCGGCACCGCCGGTTCCGGCATATCAATTATGTGCTCCCTAGACGGGTTCAAGGCCTCTTGAGTTTCCACCTCGGCCTCATCAATATCTATTCTCACTTCCTTGTTCACAATTGGCTCAACTACATCTTCAACAAACAAAGGATCCATATCTTCTTGGAGCTCAATATCATCATTTATCACTTGATTTTCCAATGAGGCCAGCATTGCACCGCCTTTTCCACTTCTAGTTGTAACTGCCATGACATGATTGTTACCCCCCTTCGGGTTCACTACCGTGTCACTAGGTAGCGCACCCTTAGGTCGGGTATTTAAAGCTTGAGAAATTTGTCCTATTTGCACTTCTAGGTTCCGGATAGATGTGTTATATGAAGCCAATTGTGCGTCAGAGTCTTGGTTCCTTTCATCTGCCCGAACATCATCTCTATCCACCCCATATCACTTCCGGAAGAACTAGAACCTTGCGATTGAAAGGGGGGTGGATTGTTTGGTTGTTGGAACATGGGGGCCTTTGAAAGCCTTGCCTCCTACCACCATTATTCCACCCGCCTTGATTGTTATTGTTGTTGCTCCAATTATTATTGTTTCCGTTCCAGTTGCCTTGATTGTTACCTTGATTACCCCAATTGTTGTTCTGATTGTTATTGTTCCAATTGTTACCTCCTTGTTGTTGATTATTGTTAATCCAATTTTCGCCGCCTTGTTGATTGCCCCAATTTCCTTGGGGATGCCATTGTTGATTCCCTTAATTTCCTCTATTCCCTTGATAGTTATTGATATATTGACATTCTTTACTTTGCTCATCATAGCACTCGTTCGAATAACCACCACCATCATTGTTGTTGTCAAATTGCTCACAATTACCTTGTTGTTGTTGTTGCTCTCTTTGCCTCCTTTTTAATATAGAAACATTTTCCATTGCTTTGATTCAGCTCGACAATAGCTTGGCCATGATCATTCAATTCCTTGTGCAAATGGATGACCATGGGGTCACCTTGGGGCACATTTGCTCGGCTTTGCCATGCGAAGAAGTATCGGCCATTTCATCAAGTACATCACAAGCTTCTTGGTAAGAAAGTTTCATAAAGTTCCCACCGGCCAATTGGTTCACAATGCACTAATTCGTGGTGTTGATGCCCCTATAAAAAGTCTGTTGGATCATTGCCTCATTCATGTCATTATTAGGACACTCCTTCACCATTGTTCTATATCGTTCCCATATCTTGTGCAAAGGTTCCATTGGCATTTGCTTGAAAGCTAGAATTTCGTCCCGAAGAGCTGCCATATGACTTGGAGAAAAGAACTTGGCAATAAATTTGTCTGCCAATTCATCCATGTGGTGATAGAATGATTGGGGAGCCTTTCCAACCAATCCAACGCTTTACCCCGAAGAGAGAACGAGAAAAGCCGCAATCTCAAAGCATCCTTGGAAACGTTTGTTTGTTTACTCCCCCAACAAGTATCTACTAACCCCTTTAAGTGCTTGTATGCATTTTGGTCGGAGGCGCCCGTAAAATACCCTCTTTGCTTGAGCAAAGTCAACATAGTATTCGTGATTTGAAAGTTCCCCGCCCGGATTCGGGAAGGAACAATGGCACTAGCATACCCTTGATTTGGCAGCACCCTTGGAGCCACTCTTGGCGGTGGCGAAGGAGGGTCTGGGATTTGCTCATTCAGATTTGTATTGGCATTTCTACCTTTACATGGTACTTGACGTACCGGAAGCTCATCTTGATCAATATCTTCAACCTCCTCCCCTGCCAAAACATTGCCAAGAGGGTCATTTCCATTGAGAGCTATTTGTACCTGATAGATCGACACAAACAAAATTAGGAAACAAGAAGGAAAGAGAAGTAAAATACAAAACTAGCTACACACATAGTCAACACTGTAAGCTCCCCGGCAACGGCGCCAAAAAGTGATCGATACCAACTCAACACTACGCAATAGTAGGAAGAGCGGGTAGCAATAGCTTTTACCTGAATAGTGGTTTGGGGTCGAATTTCCACAGGGAGCTAGTAATGGAGTTAGAATGTCTGTCTAGCCTAGAATTGCGGTTGTACTTCTAATGTCACTTCAAACATTTTTGGGTTTTCTTTTTAAACTACTCTTGTAAAAATAATGATTAAAACTAAATTATACTAGGAGAATATTGCTAAGTTGTATTTAATATGGAGAAAGGCACTAGGGTCGTGACGCTACCTAGGTGGCTAGCTAACGGGTAGAAGTCACTAAGGGGAGATTGATATATTTGGGGCTTATGCTATAACCGTTGCACAATTGTACTCATTCTCACATCTCTCGGTAGAGAGAACCATTTTTCCTAATTGAGTCTCTCGAGACCAATTGGGCAGGCCAATTTGATCAAGCAACTAGGGCTCAAGTAGGGTAATTACTCTCTCGAGGTTTAACCCGTTAATTGAGGCTACCATTCTTATGGATCCATGCCAATTCCTTGTTGGGTCAACTTTAGGGTCATAGACACTCTTTCTCAAGAAGAGTTAGACCCACTAAGCTTTGAATTCATGTTTGCAACCACAAATTCTAGATTGAAACACAAAATTAACCCAAATAAGAAACACACAATCTCAATCTCACCCTAGAATGCAACACCCATCAACTACCCACACTAGGGTTGAGGCACAACCCTTGCTAATGAGTTTAGCTAGACATAATTAAAGAAAAAACAGAAGAAATAGATGATGAAATACATATATTAATTGATTACTAAGTAGAATCTACAATAATGAAGAGTAAAAGTGCCGAAAATGGCAACAATATTTAGTCTCACGAGTGCAGCTCTGTTCAGAACATAAAACTTAACCTAAAAATGGTAAAATGTTCTATTTATACCGGGCTGGAAAAAATGGACAAAAATACCCCTGCGGGGTCAGCGCGGCCGCGTCTTCTCTTGAACTCTTAATATCATCTCTGAAGTTGGGGCCCGCGGACCGCGCAAAAGTGAAGCGCGATCGCGGTGGTAAATGGCGCGAACCGCGGAACAAGGTAGCGCGGCCGCGTGGCTTGACTTGGCCAAATTCTCCAGTTCTCTAATCCCCAGTGGCGCGGACCGCGCAAAAAGGTAGTGCGGCCACGTGGCCTTAATTTCCTAAAATTCCAAGTCTCTAATTCTCATCCACGCGGACCGCACTGATATGTAGCGCGGCCGCGTGGGCCTTTAGCCTTCACTGGTGGGTCTCTAAATCTCCTTGGCACAGACCGCGCAGAATTGTAGCGCGGCCGCGTGGCTTGAAACAACTATTGATCATTCTCTGAATCTCCTAGAGCGTGGCATATCAATGCGTTCCGCGCTAGGCCTTCCTGTTCCTCAACTTCATTTGGTCTTTGACACTTGGCAGGTTTCACTCCGTTTTGAGCCGATCTTTGACATTTGTCACATTATCGCTCAAACCTGCAATCAAGCATAACTTGTAAGCATTTTGGGTCTATTATGTAGCAATTTGTTATCAAAGCAATAGCAAATAGGGGCATAATCATCGTAAAATCCCAACTTATCAGCACTGTCTACCATATAATGCCTCATAATGAGCCATCTGGTTGCTCGATTGATAGCTACTGTTGTAGGCAAACTCCGCTAACGGCAAGAACTAATCCCACGAACCTCCAAAGTCAATAACACAGGCACGGAGCATATCCTCCAAAATTTGAATAATACGCTCGGACTGTCCGTCCGCCTGAGGATGAAATGATGTGCTCAACTCGACCCACGTACCCAACTCACGTTGTACTGCCCTCCAGAAATGCAAGGTAAACTACGTTCCTCGGTCATAAATGATAGACACGGGCACACCATGAAAACAAATGATCTGATCTCAGCTAACCGCTCTAAAGAATAGGAAATGGCCACAGGAATGAAATGCGCTGACTTAGTTAGCCTATCAAAAATAACCCATACTACATCGAACTTCCTCTGAGTCCGTGGGAGTCCAACAACAAAATCCATAGTGATATGCTCCCACTTTCAGTCAGGAATCTCAATCTTCTGAAGCAAACCACCAGGTCTATGATGTTTGTACTTTACCTGCTGACAATTCAGACACCGAGATATATATGCAACAATATCCTTCTTCATTCTCCTCTACCAATAATGCTGCCGCAAGTCCTGATACATCTTGGCGGCGCCCGGATAAATAGAATACTGGGAGATATGGGCCTCCTCTAGAATCAACTCACGAAGTCCATCCACATTAGGCACACAAACTCGACCCTAATCATCTCCAACCATAACTTGTTTGGCATCTCCATGCCGCACTGTGTCCCTAAGAACAAGAAAATGAGGATCATCATACTGCCGATCTCTAATACACTCAAATAATGAAGACCGAGTGACTGTACAAGCTAGAACACGGTTGGTCTCAGAAACATCCAACCTCACGAACTGATTGGCCAAAGCCTGAACATCTAAAGCAAGCGGTCTCTCACCGATTGGAATATATGCAAGGCTACCCATACTAGCCGACTTCCTACTTAAAGCATCGGCCACCACATTGGCCTTCTCGGGATACAAGATGGTGATATCATAGTCTTTCAATGGCTCCAACCACCTTCTTTGCCTCAAATTAAGCTCCTTCTGCTTGAACAAATACTGGAAACTCTTATGATCCGTGAACACCTCACACGACACGCCATATAAATAATGTCTCCAAATCTTCAGCCCGTGAACAATGGCTGCTAGCTCCAAGTCATGAACTGGATAATTCTTGGTGAATCTTCAACTGCCGCGAGACATATGCAATAACCTTTCCATTCTGCATCAACATCGCACCAAGTCCAATACAAGATGCATCACAATATATTATATATGGCCCTGAACCTGTGGGAAACAACAACACTGGTGTCGAAGTCAAAAATGTCTTGAGATTCTGAAAGCTTGCCTCACACTCGTCCGACCACCTAAATGGGACACCCTTCTGGGTCAACTTGGTTATCGGGGCTACTATGGATGAAAACCCTCCACAAACCACTGTAGTAACCCGCCAAACCCAAGAAACTCTGGATCTTTGTAGCTGATGTGGGTCTCCAGTCCTTGACTGCCTCAATCTTTTTAGGATCCACCTAAATACCCTCTGCTGATACAACATGGCCCAAGAAATTCACTGAACTCAACCAAAACTCACATTTCAAAAACTTAGCATATAACTGGCTATCTCTCAAAGTTTGAAGAACAATCCAAAGATATTGCTTGTGCTCCTCTCGATTGTGGGAGTAGATCAAGATATCATCAATGAAAACAATCACAAAGGAATCCATATATGCTTGAATACCCGGTTAATCAAATCCATAAATACTACTGGGGCATTTGTCAACCCAAAATGACATCACTAGAAACTCATAATGCCCGTACCGAGTGCGAAAAGCTATCTTAAGGACATCGGATGCCCTAATCCTACACTGATGGTAGCCAGATCTCAAATCAATCTTCGAAAATACCTTGGCACCCTGAAGTTGATCAAACAAATCATCAATCATCGACAATACTTGTTCTTGATGGTGACTTTGTTCAACCGCCGATAATCCATACACATCCTCATCTATCCATCCTTCTTCTTAACAAAAACCATTGTCACCCCAGGGCGATACACTAGGTCTAATAAAGCCCCTATCAAGCAATTCTTGCAACTGTTCTTTCAATTCTTTCAACTTTGGTAGGGCCATACGATATGGCAGAATAGAAATGGGTTGAATGCCCGAAGCCAAACCAATGCAAAGTCAATATCCCTATCGGGTGGCATCCCCGATAGGTCTACAGGAAATACCTCTGGAAACTCTCGAACAACTGGCACAAAATTCATAGAAGGAACCTCAGCACTAGAATCACGAACGTAATTTCTCGACCATACGCTGAGCCTTCATATAAGAAATAACCCTGCTAATAAAATGACCAGGAGTCCCTCTCCACTCCAATCGAGTCAAACCTGGCAAAGCTAAGGTCACGATTCTCGCATGACAGTCCAATATAGCATGATAAGACCCTGCTGAAGATGCTCGAACCACCTGCGGTATTCATCACTCTGAGTGACGGGAAGAAACTTCCCGAGAAATAGCTGAGAGAACTGGTCCCAAGTCAAAGTAGGTGACCCAGCTGTTTTGGCCAAATAAAAATCCCTCCACTATTTCTTGGCAGAACCTGACAGACGAAATGCAACAAAGTCGACCCCATTGGTCTCCACTATCCCCATATTCCATAAAACCTCGTGAAAACTGTCCAAATAATCCTGGGGATCCTCTAAAGATGTAACGCCATATGTAGTAGTGAAACAATGGGTGAACCTATCCAATCTCCACAAGGCATTAGAAGAAATAGTTGATCCATCACCAGTTTGTGCTACAACACAGGCAGAACTACCCCAACTGTCACCCTTTACGAGACTAGGTTTATTGATTTGACTCGTCATGCTCTTCTTATACTCCCCACCGAGAGAGAGAGAGAGAGGGTCAAGAGTTTTGTTGAGGGACTCGCTCAGCCTATCAGATTTCATATGGATAAGGAGTCAGGGAGTGAGATTTCTTTTCAGGATGCGGCCAAATGGCCAGGTGAGTCGAGATGGTTCTAGCTCAGGCGAGTGGTCAGGGGTCGGACAAGAGGCCTCGTCACTCTAGCAGGTTCAGCGGTGCCTTGTCTGGAGGCAAGGATGCTTTTGGTATAGGCCATCCTCCCAGGCCATTTCATTCAGCACTTCAGGCTTTTCACGGTGCTCCAGGTGGTCGTGTCTCTCATATGCAGTATTCTGATCAGCTACCCTACAGTGCATCACCAGCTCCTATTAGTACACCTCCGTTCCAGAGTTTTTAGGGTGGTTACTCAGGTCGTCAGGGTTAGTTTCAGGGTCAGCAGTCGAGGTCTTATTATACTTTTGGCGATTCGAGGCATATTGCTAGATTTTTCCCTCGAGCATCGAGCAGTTCTCAGTATCAGGGTTCTTGTGCCATGGTTCTAGTAGCGGGTGTTCCACCATTTGCTCAGCCAGCTAGAGGTAGGGGTCAGGCCGCTAGAGGTGGAGGTCGAGGTTTTAGAGGTAGAGGTCAACCGCTAGAGGTGGAGGCCAGCCAGCAGGAGGCCGCTCCAGGCATGTAGTTTAGATTGGTGGGCCCCAGCCCCGATGTTATGCTATTCTAGCCAGACCTGAGACTGAATGCTCTGATGGAGTTATCACATGTACGGTTTTAGTTTGCAGTAGAGATGCTTCGGTTCTATTTGATCCAGGGTCTACATACTCCTATGTGTCATCTTATTTTGCTCCATATTTGGTTGTGCCTCGTGATTCTTTGAGTGATTCCGTGCATGTGTCCACGCCAGCAAGGGATTTTATTATTGTAGATCGTGTTTATCGCTCGTATGTGGTTATTATTGGGGTTATTGAGACTAGTGTAGATGTCCTACTTCTCGATATGGTTCACTTCGATGTTATTTTGGGGATGGATTGGTTGTCACTAGACGGACTAAAGCGTCCTGAAGTATCAATGTAGCGATGAACCCCTCTGGAACCTGAGCTGGCCCTGTTGGAACGGTCTAAGCCAGAACCTCATCATCAAACTCTACCCGAGGCTCCACTATTGGTGCTGCTGCTCGAACTCTAGGCTGAGCCCTACCCTTGCCTCGGCCTCTCGCACAGCCTCGGCCTCGTCCTCTGCCCCTCGTAGGAGTTCCAAATAGGGACTCGGGCTGCTGATCAGCTGATAAAGCAGTACGTGTTCTCGCAATTTGCAAAAGAATAAAGTAGAAGTTCAATTAGCATTGAGAAATCAAATCGCACGACAGAGAAAAATAGATGTGAAGTAATTCCAAAACTCTGTAGCCTCTGGGGTATAAGAACAGACATCTCCGTACCGATCCCTCAGACTTTACCGAGCTTGTTCGTGAATTGTTAGACCTAGGCAACCTAGGGCTTTGATACCAACTTGTCACGACCCGAATTTCTCACCGTCGGGATCGTGATGGAGCCTAACTCTGATAATGCTAGGCAAGCCAACGGATATAGTTCTAACATGTTAATCATTAACCAAAATAGTAATTAACAATAATTAAAAATTAAATAGATATGAAGTGCGGAAATTTTATATCAGTTTAAAACACTAATACACGACTACCCCAAAGATCTAGTATCACAATCCATGAACGTCTAAGAATTTCTACAAATACAGGTTTAAAGGAAATACATTTGTTTTTCGAATTGAACGAAAACAGGAACTAAGATAGAGGGAAGGGGACTCCAGGGTCTGCGAATACCGGCAGATCTACCTTGGATCTTCTATTGACTGAAGGCAGCAACCCAAACTCTAATCAATATGGTCCAGTATCGAGATCTGCACAGAAAGTGCAGAATGCAGTATTAGTACAACCGACCCTATGTATTGGTAAGTGCCTAGCCTAACCTCGGCGAAGTAGTGACGAGGCTAGAACACGATATACAACATAAACATGTGCAGTTAAACAATATGCTAACAGAATAACAATTACTAGAAGTTAAGCAGAAATTAACAGGAAGGGGCACCATACTATGGGGGTACCAAAATAAAGAATCACAGCAGTAGATGAATTTAAATAGCTAGTATTCTTTGAGCCAATAATAACAAATAAACACAACAAACAGAAAATACACGGCATCACCCTTCATGCTTTACCACTCAACCTTACCATATGAATAATAGAAATGTGCACGGCATCACCCTTCATGCTTTACCACTCTTCCTCACCATATAAGTAATAGAGACATGCACGACATCACCATTCGTACTTTATCAATCTTCCTCACCATATAAGAAAACAATAACAACCCGGCAAGGGAATCATAATTAAACAACATCGTTTCATCATTCAACTTCACAACATAAATTTCAACTTGAGCCAACACTCAACCAATATCCAAAACCAGGAATACATAAGAAGACTTGTTTAACATGAGTAATAACCAGTTTAAGCAGGAACAGTACGTATAAAGAAACATAACGGTCACAAGTATAAGACTCACTCGCATGCTATGACCTGACAACAACGTATAGATACTCGCCACCTCACCTATACGTCGTACTTAACAACTGAACATGTATCAAATAAGGCAACAATACCTAATCCATCAAGCTAAGGTTATCCACAACACTTACCTCAATTCCACGGCCAAATTCAAGCCTCAAATATCCCTTTTTCCCTTAGTTTCCACTTCTAATCCGCTCGTATCTATCATAATTAACTTATTAACATCAATTAACACCAAAGAAACCACTTCTAATGCATAATTAGAGATTTTCCAATATTTTTCTCAAAAAGTCCAAAACCAACCCCGGGCCCGCTGATAAGTTGGGATTTTACCATGATTATGCCCCTACTTGTTATTGCTTTGATTACAAATTGCTACAGAATACACCCAAAATGCTTACAAGTTGTGCTTGATTGCAGGTTTGAGCGACAAGGTGACAAATTTCAAAGATCGGCTCAAAATGGAGTGAAACCTACCAAGTGTCAAAGACCAAGTGAAGTTGAGGAATAGGAAGGCCTAGCGCGGACCGCACTGATATGCCACACGGCCGCACTAGGAGATTCAGAGAATGATCAATTTCTGCTGCAAGACACGCGGTCGCGCTACAATTCTGCGCGGTCCGCGCCAAGGAGATTCAGAGACCCATCAATGTCGGCTAAAGGCCCACGCGGCCGCGCTACATATTAGTGCGGTCCGCGTGGATGAGAATCAGAGACCTGGATTTTTGGAGTTAAGGCCACACGGCCGCGTAACCTTTTTGCGCGGACCATGCCACTAGGGTTCAGAGAACTGGACAATTTGGCAAAGTCAAGCCACGCGGCCGCGCTACCTTATTGCGCGGTCCGCTCCATTTTCCACCGCGGTTTCGCTACACTTTTGCGCGGTCCGCAATCCTCAACTTCAGAGATGATATTAAGAGTTCAAGAGCCAACGCGGCCGCGCTACACTTTTGCGCGGTCCGTGCTGACCTCGCAGGGGTATTTTTGTCCAGTTTTTCCAGCCCGGTATAAATAGAACATTTTACCATTTTTAGGTTAAGTTTTATGTTCTAAACAGAGCTGCGCTCGTAGGACTAAATATTGTTGCTATTTTCGGTGCTTTTACTCTTCATTATTGTAGATTCTACTTAGTAATCAATTAATATGTTTATTTCATCATCTATTTCTTATGTTTCTTCTTTATTATGTCTAGCTAAACCCATTAGCTAGGGTTGTGGCTCAACCCTAGTATGGGTAGTTGATGGGTATTGCATTCTAGGGTGAGATTGAGATTGGGTGTTTGTTATTTGGGTTAATTTTGTGTTTCAATCTAGAATTTGTGGTTGCAAACATGAATTCAAAGCTTAGTGGATCTAACTCTTCTTGAGAAAGAGAGTCTATGTCTCTAAAGTTGACCCAACAAGGAATTGGGATGAACCCATGAGAATGGTAGTCCGAATTAACGGGTTAAACCTCGAGAGAGTAATTACCCTACTTGAACCCTAGTTGATCGGTCAAATTGGCCTACCCATTTGGCCTCGAGAGAGTCAATTGGGCAAAATCATTCCCTCTACCGAGAGGTGTGAGAATGAGTACAATTGTGCAGCGGTTATAGCATAAGCCCCAAGTATATCAATCTCCCCTTAGTAACTTCTACCCGTTAGCTAGCCACCTAGGTAGTGTCACGACCCTAGTTCCTTTCTCCATATTAAATACAACTTAGCAATATTCTCCTAGCATAATTTAGTTTTAATCATTAGTTTTACAAGAGTATTTAAAAAGAAAACCCACAAATTTTTGAAGTGACAGTAGAAGCACAACTGCAATTCTAGGCTAGACAGACATTCTAACTCTATTACTAGCTCCCTATGGAAATTCGACCCCGAACCACTATTTGGGTAAAATATATTGCTACCCGCTCTTCCTACCATTGCGTTGTGTCGAGTTGGCATCGATCACCCGCTTGGTCAAAACTCAAAGTTCGGACCAAAATCTAATTACCCATTCACCACCGATCCCAGATATACAATTAGTTTTGCAATCCAACCTCAATTTAACGTCTAAATTCCCAAATTTTAAAATTACTAAATTATACCAGAAACACCCAATTCCACCATAAAAAAACCCTAGATTTTGTGATGAAATCTTGTAAAAAGATGAAATGGATTGAAAGAAATAAGTTAGGAATTATTTACCTATGATTTGGAGAAGAAATTATCTTTGAAAAATCGTCTCTTGAAGCTTAGGGTTCGAAACTTTGCGAAATGAATCAACAATCCCGTTCAAAACTCATTTTGAACAGTTGAAGGTATCACATTTACGATCAGAGGTTCGCAAATATGGACTTTACTTCGCAAATGCGAAGCATGGCCTGGACTGCTGGCATCGCAAATGCGAACAAATGTTCGCTAATGCGGCCTCTGTTCCAATTGTAATTGCGACATTGAGTTTCGCAAATGCGAAGGTCCCCTTCCCAGCCTTCTGATCGCGAATGCAAAATATCTTCGCAAATGCGATGCTCGCATTTGCGAGCCAGACTTCGCAAATGCGAAGTCTGCATACCTGCAACATACCAAAAAAATTTCCTTAAGTCTAAATCACTCCATAGCCTATCCAAAATTCACCTGAGCTCTCGGGGCTCCAAACCAAACATGCACACAAGTCTTAAAACATCATACGAACTTTCTCATGCGATCAAATCGTCAAAATAACACCTAGAACTATGAATTCAACACCAAAACACATAAAATTTTTAAGATAGTTTCAAACTTCCTATTTTCTCAACCAAAGGTCCGAATCATGTCAAATCACTTCCGTTTTTTACTAAATTTCACGGATAAGGTTTAAATATTATAACGGGCCTGTATAGGGCTCCGGAACCAAAATACGGGACCGATATCAATAAGTTCAAACATTATTCAATTTAAAAACTATTATATTTTCAGTTTAAAAATTTTCTTCAAAAAATTATTTCTCGGGGTAGGGAACTCGAAATTCGATTTCGGGCATAAGCCCAGGTCCCATATTTTACTACGGACTCTCCGGAACCGTCGAAATATAGGTCCTAGTCCGTTTACCCAAAATATTGACTGAAGTCAACTAAAATTATCTTTTTAAGCCAAAAATCATCTTTTCTTAAGTTTTTCACATAAGGTCTTTCTGCGTGCGTGCCCGGACTGTGCACGTAAATCAAAGAGAGATAAAACAAGGTTTTCAAGGTCTCAGAATATGGATTCGGATTCTAAAATAAAAGATAATCCTTTGGGTCATCACACTGGCAGGATATGACCAAATAGTGTGTCTATAGGATTACACGTTTAGAAATCACCTATATGAGTGTGAAGTGTAAGCCGCTTTAAGGGAAATGAAAGTAAAGACCCATTCTCTAAGCACTCATGAAACCAGGAGGTGTTCATGGCTTAAACGAACACAATAGTGAGAACCAAAGACGGTTAAGGATTGATTGTGTGACTTATGGTTGTATTGGTATACACCAAAGCTCGACGGTTCAAAGATATCAAATCTACCAATTGACCGAGAATATCTGACATAAGTTCATTACAGAAAGTTCAAAGGAAAACCTACTTATCCACATACGATTAATCCTTACTTATGAATCACACAGTATTTTCATGCATTTTTTTCCACATATGTCCATTCCCCATTCATGTGCGGGATTGTTGCGTTTTTCTTTAAAGGGTGTGAATGGAAAATGGAAGACTCACCTTTTGGATTGCAGTTCTCCATCTCATTATTCTTCTTTTATTTATAAATTTAGAGGTTTGGCCTCATTTTTTAGACATAGAAATCTGAAATCTTCTCCCCTCTTTTCTACATTGTTGTATTATTTTTTAAATAAACATAAGGTCAAATGTGATTTGCTCTGTTTGTTGAGTTTGCTGAAGTTCTGTGATTTGAAGTACCGCTATCACAGAATAGTTATTCCGTTCTATCCTGGAAGGAATTAATCCATATACCTTGGGCAACAGTAAGGGGACTAAATTCCTTAAGGACACACTGTGCATTTAGTGGGCTCGGAATTATTTTACAATTTATTTATTGAACTAACGTTTGTTTGAGTCTCTGATTTTTTGATTTTGAACATAGTATTACCAATAATTCTTTAATTCAGGAAGAAGAACAATTTGGAATATTGTGGTAAATATTAGGACTAAGAGTAATTTTTTTAAAAGTTTATTAGAAATAAGGATAAATTTAGTCGAAAAGTACTAATGGTGTAAGTAAATATGGTCGAATAATATAACATAAGGTAAATATACGCAATATTAGAAAGTTGAAGGGTTAATTTTGGCCCTTCCCTCATTTTTTTTTGGCATAGGAGCTTTTCCTTAAAATAGTATGTTTGGCCAAATTTAAAAAATCAATTTATTTTAAAAAATATTTTTTCTAAAAAGTATTTTAGTGAGTATTTTTTTCTTAAAAGTTTGATAAATATATATATATATATATATATATATATATA
>MU727287.1:267509-284436 GCA_026770625.1 Nicotiana glauca
TATTTTCTGAATGACTTAAAAATCAAAATTTAAAGTATAGTTTGACATCATTTTAATTGTATCTATGAAAAAGTTAATTAAAATATCATAATACAAAAATAGTTTACATAGATGATGATTGATAGTTCAAAGGACAAAATAGACATTGATAAAAGGGAGGAAGAATGTTTATCGTTTGAAGTTGAACCAAGCAAAACTGGGAAAAAAATAAATAATTTTAACCCACAAAAAGCTCATGTGGATTATTGCAAATGGCATAATTTCGATTCAAAGTGAGCATGCCGCAAACTCATTTGTTTTCCCTTCCCTTCCCTCGTACAATAAAAATAAATAATTCTTCCTCTTGCTCCTAGCTTTCCTTATTCTTGTGGGGTTTGGCTTTTACACTTACCTAAATCCTTTAACAGCCTGGTTTTGGAAGGGAACTTTCCCTTTCCTTATACTTCTCGAATCCTTTCACTACTATGTTTAAGATGCATGTGTGGCATATATTCTCCTATTCTGTGTTTGTATTTTTATTCTGTGTTAAAGGGTTATAGAAATTTTGGCAGCAATGGAAGGGACAGATCAAATTTCGGAACTGCCAGTGTCGATTTTGGAGTACATTCAGTCTTTACTTGTTGTTAAAGATGCTCTGAACACTAGCACATTGTCCAAGGCTTGGAACAGCGCTTGGGCTTCCCTCTCCTGCTTAAATTTTGGTGATGATATTTTCAGCAAGTCAAAAAACATTGTGAGTTGAATTCTAGCAGATCGGCAAAAGCAGAACATCTCTATACAAAGGTTCATGGTAAAGTTACCATACGCTTCGTTAACCTCTAATTATGTAGATAATTGGATTAATATACTGGTAGCCTGTAATATCAAAGAATTGTCTATAGAGGTTGAACGCACACACACTTACATAAAGTTGCCTGAAACAATCTTTGCTTCAAAAGCTCTAAACGTGCTTCGTTTAGGCGGATTTGAGCTCGAACTACCCTCTGATGGCATAAAATTTTCATCTTTGCGAGAGTTATAACTCGCTGACTCGTTTTTGGACGAGCAATTACTTCAAGCTCTTTGCGCAAGCTGTAGCAATTTAGAAGTTTTGTCTTTAAGTGGATATCATGGACCAATCAGTTTACAAGTAGCAGGAACTTTACCTAAACTAAGGGCGGTATATTTGGAAGATTGCCCAGATCAATTCCAGATGGTTGATATTGCAGCACCTAATCTTAAAGACCTTGAAATTAGCTCCTTTTGTGAGGATCTACATGTAATTAATATAACTGCTTGCAAATCCCTAAAGCATTTGGAGCTCTTGACTGTTGAGGCTGTCACTGACAAGTGATTAGAGGAGCTTCTTCCAAATATACCCAACCTTGAAATCTTTCACTTATCTTGTTGTTCGTCGTTGAAGACCGTGAATATCTCAAGTGATCGGCTCAAGTATTTCCAAGTAACTGCGTGCAATAATCTGATTGAGGTTGATCTAGATACTCCTAACTTACTAGGATTCTTATCTGATGTTCGTTATGGAGAAGATACTGTTGATCCCTTGCCCTTCAATCTGAAAGCTTCAAATCTGCTGGAAGCTTGTCTCTGTCTGATCCCAGAAACCCTTGACAATCCTTGGTACTCTAAGCTGATAAAGTCTCTTGGTAAATTTAATCATTGCAATGCTATCACTCTATGCTGTGAGAATGACATGGTATGTACATGAACACGTTGTCTTCTTGCCCCTGCTTGAAGACGTGATTCTGGATTTCTCATAATTCTTCTTTTTGTTTGTGCAGGAGATAGTTATACCAAAAGACATGAGAGAGAACTTGCTTCCTCCACTTTATGATGCTAAGTGTTTGCGTATAACAATTATGAATCCATTGAATCATTTAGTTGTGGACGTTGTGGATAGTTTGCTATGGATTTCTCCTCAATTGAACAGCCTATATTTTGGCTGCGGGACTGAAGACTTAAAGACCCTGAAGGTAAGGTTTCTTGCACATTTATTCTTTATGTGTGGTTTTCTGACCGTTAGTTCCCTTTTTTACATGCCTTTGATTCCTTTTTTTTTGGTGACAAAACATTCATACTTGGTTTAAGATCTTTTGTTTACCTAATAGTACAATTATGAGCAGATTAGCCAAAACCTGACAGTTAGTCAACCAACATATGCAAAACTGCAATCATCTACATACATAAAGATTAGCGAGGTAACAAAACCTTTGTAGCCCCTTAAAAATTTGTTTGTATAAACTTACTTCCCATAAATATCCGCAAACGTATTAGTCTGTTGACTGGTTAAGGGCCAGGTGTTCTTGATTGATTTTGTAAACGGTTAGAGAAATTGTGCCAAGTTAATAAACTTAAAGTTATGTGTCGCGGGTCTATTTGTTAAGACTATATCTTAGCCACTTTAGTTTAGGTCTGATGTTTATTAGGAGTCTTTTAATCCTATATGAGATTTATATACATGCCATTAGTGATGGCAATGGGGCGGGGCGGTTGCGGGTTACAGCTTTTGCGGAGGTGGGGCGGGTTTAAATTTTTTTTTTTTTTTAAATTAATGCGGGCCGGGGGCGCTGGTTGGGATTTTAATTTTTTGAAGTAAAACCTAAAATGTTCAATCTTCTTTGACAGTTGGGTTTCCCTTGAGATGTGTGTTTCCAGATTCTATTTGTTTAACCTATGAAATCTGCAAAAATTTTATAGATCATATATGTTTAGTATTCTTCAAATTTGTAACATAATCCACAATTTAAGGAATTAATTTTGAACCATGTTAATTTCTCCTATTTCTCACTCATCATTAATCTAAACTTACCATTTTATGAAATTTTCCCTAATAAATTGCTGCTAGAATTTCCATTTTTTATTATGCAAACACAGTCTAAATAAATTCACATTTTAATTCGTGTTCGAAGATGTATATATACAAATGTGATAAAAAATTTACAATGTGTGTGTGTATATATATAGTGAATATATTATGTATATTTGCCTACCGAACTCATTTTTATGTCTATTCAAGGTATAATAATTTTGTATATATGATGTATACACAAATATACATATTCGATACAAGTATTATGTATATTTAATGTATAAATTATATACACTTGATGAGATCTATATATATAGTTTAAGTATATTTTTTATGTGAAATATATACTACGTATATGTGATATATAATTTATATTTGATGTATATTATGTACACACAATAACATACATATATGTTTATAAATATAGTATTAGGATATTGAAAAAAACACATTTGTATGGAAACAACTTTAAGTTTACACATGGACAAAATATTTATAATGGACCATTAATCTAATTATATTTTTCTTACTATGTACGAAAAATAACAACTGGAAAAGTAAACAAGTGCTACTTTCCTTTGGAGAATTCGTAAATGTTTTTTGGTTGTGACATTAATGTAGAGGAGAAATGTGTATTGAATGTAATTAAATGAGTTGTATTATCTGATCAAACGTTTAGGTAAAGAAGAGTATTAATAGGACTAATTTCCGGTAATTAATAGGACTGATTTTGGGTGAAACAGAGAATCCCTTTGTTTGATTGGAATCTGTTCACACATGTGAAAACTTGATTTTTGGTCCAGCATTATATGTTTAAAGTGGAATTTGTTTAAGTAAAACGAGGTTTAGATGAAGAAAACCAAGTGTTGGCACTATGAATTATGATTGCAACTACTGGCCGAAGGAAAAGGGAGAGACAAATCTTTAAAAAAAAATCTGCTGGGCGGGGCGGGTGGACGCGGGTGTGGGTATAGGGCGGGTGGACGCGGGTTTAAGTGCTATGCGGGGCAAGTCGGGTTAAAATTTTGCGGGTTAAGATATAAACCACCCCGCACCCGCACCGTCTTCCATCCCTACATGCCATTTGAAGATATAGAGAATTGTAGTACTTATTAATATTATTATTATTTGTAAAATAGAAGTCTGAGATGAACTTAATCAGAACGGCATGGTAAGTGAGAATCATATAACCGATTCCAACTTGCTTTTAGTTGAGGTTTAATTGTTGTGGTGGTGGTTATTATTATTATTGCTGTTTGTTGAGGTTTAGCTGCTGTTGTTGTGGTGGTTATTATTATTGTTGTTGTGTGCTCGGTCAACTTCAAGAAACAATATAAACACAAGAATTTAGTTCATAACACTGGAAAAGCAGGGACATATGCACGTCTTATCTGCTCGAACTGAACATTATTTTGATATAGCTAATTCGATGAAGCTTCCCCTTCCCTCACAGTGACTGTTAACCTTTCTATATTAGTTTCATGATTGATTGTTCATGGAGATATTTATTACCTTTGTTTCTGTCATGGTTTTCCTGGTTTTGTAGTTTACATACAGAGATGCAGCTGATGATGAAGATGAGAAACCTTGTTGTGCATTGCTGCCTTGGAAATGTTGGAGGCATGAGCTAAAGAAAGTTAAATTGAACAACTTTACATGTATGGAGCTGCAGGAGTTGAGAAACTACCTTCTCACAAATACAGATATATTGGAGGAAATAATTGAAATTCCACCATAAAGGAGCCTTCTTACTAATACAGATATATTGGAGAAGATAATTGAAGATCCACCATAATTGAGCCTTCTTACTTCATTTAAGTAGATTTCCTTTAACTAAGTTTCCATGGTTCCTTCTGTGAATCTGTGTAGTTGCGTCTAGCTCATGTTATGCTTTAAATAAATTTGTTCATGACCTGTTCTGCCGATGTCTTACGTACTTTGTCGATGATGGGCAATCTCATGGTGGACATTTGTTTGCCATGTTATTGTTTCTAGTTTCTTATTGGTTTTTATACCCCTTTCTTTTTGCTTTTTAAGTTCCAAACCTTATTCCAATTTTCGTGGAACATTCTTTAGTGTATGATTGTCCTGGTGTAATTTTGGGCAAATGAACTGGCAGAGAAACAATTGGGATTAGAAAGGGCCAGGCGTACCGATTGTTTTTGTGATTCATGAACTTATGGAGCCCCTTGGTTTTGTATCAGTGGGTATTTTGATGTCCTAAGTTCTGTTAGGTGGCTTGGATTTCCTTGAAGATTGTTTCTTTGAGAAAACGGGTAATTATGCAGTGGAGCCATCGTCTGTGGAAATCACATTTTTGTGACATCTTGTTCATCAGCATTAAGTACTCACTGGAACTGTTGAATCTTTTGTTTATATGAGTACATCTTTTCGGCATGACTCTTGTCAATACAACAACAACCCAGTATAATTTTACTTATACTAATCCAGTATAATCTCACTTATTGCTATGGCTTCTTGTCAATCCTAACAAAGAAGGATCTTGTTGATGATATAAATGATATGCTCATGACTCAACTCTACGGTGATTTCTAGGAACGAATAGCTTTATCCTTGTTTTGAGCCGGAACTTCTAGCTGATACAGAGAAATAGCCAGATTTACCTGTGGTAATTGAAAACTAGTTATAGTTTCAAAAGTAATTGAAATTTAGCCATTTTTCATGTAAAGATAAATTTGAACGAACACACTGTTCAAAATCCGAAAAATATTTCAGCATAATTCATACACAGATGCATCAATCTCCATTATATTATGCTGAAACTTTTTGTGTTGTAGCAAAATAGTAGCTATTTTTTAATGACTTTGAAAATGATGGCTATTTTTCAATTACCAGTTCGAAAACTGGCCAGCCCGTGCTATTTTCACGAGTTATTGTGCATTGGAAATTAGAAACTCATTCAATACAGATACGATAACAAGGATGTGCATAGATAGTCATTAATAGCACATGTCTTTACTTTTAAGCCCTCTTTTAAATGTCTTTAATCTTTAACACTGCTTTAATAAATTTTTACCTGCCTGGACGAAAATACCCTTCTGTTATAAGCTTATACGAACGCTCCTTATTAACGATCAGCAGCAACAGCAGAGACTGTGATCGTCCAAAATTGTAGAAGCTTCTCTTTCGATTTCAAACTATAGAATTCAACTTTCTCGTCCAAAAAACGACATAAAATTACAGTAAGTTATGCTTTTTTGTGTTTCTGTTGATTTTTATTTCTTTACTAGGAATTTGGTTTTATTTTGCTTTTCTGGATTGATAATGTTAAGGACATCGCGTCTTGTGATTATTTTGTAAATATTGAGGATATAATGTTAAGGATTTGGTGTCCTTAGCATGACTGTTGTTACTAATATTAAGGACATAGTGTCCCGATTTTGCAAATTATATTGAAAAAGTTAAGGACACAATGTCCTTAACTTTTTTGTTGTTGTTCTGAATATTAAGGACATAGTGTCCTAGTTTTGAAAATTGTTTCGAAAATTGTTTCGAAAAAGTTAAGGACACTTGGTCCTTAACTTAGAGTTCCAAATTCAAAAGTTAAGGACACTTCGTCCTTAACTTACAGTTACAAGTTCAAAAGTTAAGAACACTTGGTCCTGAAGTTTGAGTTCCAAGTTCGAAAGTTAAGGACCCTTGGTCCTGAAGTTTGAGTTCTAAATTCAAAAGTTAAGGACACTTGGTCTTGAAGTTTGAGTTCCATGTTCAAAAGTTAAGGATACTTGGTCCTGAACTTTAAGTTTCAAGTTCAAAAATTAGGGACACATGTCCCTGAACTTAAACTTACAAGTTCAAAAGTTAAGAATTGGTAGTCCTTAACTTAGAGTTCCAAGTTTAGAAGTTAAGGACACTTGGTACTTGACTTTGAATTCCAAATTCAAAAGTAGAGGACACTTGGTCCTGAAGTTTGAGTTCCAAGTTCAAAAGTTAAGGACACTTGGTCCTGAACTTCAAGTTTCAAGTCCAAAAGTTAAGGACACATGGTCCTCAACTTCAAGGTTCAAGTTCAAAAGTTAAGGACACATGGTCCTGAACTTAGACTTACAAGTTCAAAAGTTAAGGATAGATATCCTGAACTTAGACTTATAAGTTCAAAAGTTAAAGATACTTGGTCCTGAACTTTGACTTACAAGTTCAAAAGTTAAGGACACTTGGTCCTTAACTTTGAATTCCAAGTTCAAAAGTTAACGACACTTGGTCCTTAATTTGGTCTTGAACTTACAGTTCATGTCCATAATTTATACAAGGATTGCTCTATAAATATGTCCTGAATTTCCCATTCTCTTGCCTTGCAGGATGGAAACAATATGTATTATAGTTGTTTTTAATGTAGATGGACTGCAGATTATAAGTATCTTGATAATCAAATAAAGCTTGTTCTAGTACCCGAGGCAATTTGATTTGAAGATTTTATAAAACAGGTCTTTGAAGTTATTGAATTGGATAGAGACAAGTTTGAAGCAATAATATGGTTTGATATCAATCTGGGAACAAGCAAGGGAATGCTTGTATCCAAAGATTTATATCTTGACACATGTATAGAGTTACTAAAAAGTCATTCACTCTTCAAGGGTTGTCGTTTCATTGTTGATGTTTCGGAAAGAGTTTTTGGATATACAAGCACCTTTGAACATGTCAACAGAGAAAATCAACATGAAAATAAAAACAAATGCCAACAGATAAAGGAAATAGATATGGTTGAAGCTCAACCAATAACTGAAGAGGTGCTTCAAACATTTGATTCTATTCAAGTGGAAGGAGAAAGCATTGTAGAGATTGGCAACGAACAAGCTTTGGGTATTCAAGTCTTAGAGAGTGCACCGGTAATAGAAGAAGTTGCTGAAAAAACCTCTACTCAACTAACGAGACGAAGCTCAAATTCGAAACAAAAAGAATCCCCAACTACGATATTAAGAGAAAATGCTTCGTTGGATAAAATAAAAGTAGGATCAATATTTGACAAAAAGAAAAGTATAATTAACTATTTTTTGAATATAGCAATTAAAGGACATTTTGAATTCAAGGTTGTTAGATCAAGATCAACAAGATATTTGTTGCAATGCAATAATGATAGATGTGGGTGGTGTGTGCGTGCTTTCAGCATTAAAGATTCAACACTGTTCAAGATAGTAAAGATTGAGAAAAATCATGACTGCTCAGTTAACACTATGAAAGCTGATCAAAGGCATGCAACTTCAAAGTTGATTAGTGGTTACATTATTCACAATCTTCGAGACCCAAGGTTTGAAGTTACACCAGCTTTTGTTATGGCAGAAATGCAAAAATTGCATGGACTAGACATTGGGTATCACAAGGTGTGGCGTGCTATTCAACGTGCTTCAGTTTTAATAAGAGGAACTCCTTAAGAGAATTAGGAATTATTGTCTTCATATTTGTATACGATAAAAAGTAAAAACCCGGGAACATATACTAACATAAAGATAGACGACAATAACAGCTAAACAATCAAAAAAGAGATTATTAATCAGTTTTATAAACTTTAGGACATGTTGTCCTTAACTAGTGAAAAAGTTAAGGACGTGATGTCCTTAACTTTGATGTGTGCAATCAAAAATTTAAGGACACTTGGTCCTTAACTTAGAGTTGCAAGTTAAAAAATAAAGGAGATGGTGTCCTTAACTTTTGAACTTGTAAATCTAAGTTCAGGACTCCATGTCCTTAACTTTTTAACTTGTAACTCTAAGTTAAGGACTACATGTCCTTAACTTTTTAACTTGTAACTCTAAATTAAGTACCAAGTGACCTTAACTTTTGAGCTTGTTAGTCTAACTTCAGGACTATGTAGCCTTAACTTTTGGGCTTGTAACTTGAAGTTCAAGACTACCTGTCCTTATATTTTGACCTTGTTAGTCTAAGTTAAGGATTACCTGTCCTTAAATTCTGTTAACCTTCTATTATACTGTATTTTCAGGTTTCATTATATATTTTATGCATATAGATCATCAATAACTGGTTGGAATTATTGTAGACCAATGATTGATGTTGATGCAACTTTTTTGAAGTCAAAATGTTGTGGTATTTTAATGATTTCAATTTTAAAGGATGCAAATAACCAAAATTTTCCACTAGCCTTTGAAATTGCGGAATCTGAAAATAACAATTCCTATGATTGGTAATTTAGTGAGCTTCACAATGCAATTGGGAGCCGCGAGAATTCAATTTTTTTTATCAGACATGCATCAATCTATTGCATATGGCATTGCAAAGGTATATCCTGAAAGCTATCATGGGATTTGTATCTATCATTTGGAGAAAAACCTAAAGCGAAGAAAAGTGAAAAGTGAGGTCATAAAACTTTTCCAAAGTGCTGCAAGAGTATACAGGTGCAAAGAATTTGATCTATACATATCAGATATAGCAAAATTATATAAGAAAACTTATGACTACTTGATGGAAGAACCACTAGAAAGGTGGGCACGTTCTTGTAGTCCACGACAAAGATATGATATGCTCACAACAAACATAGTTGTGTCAATGAATTATGTGCTATTAGAAGAAAAGGAGCTGTCTATATTAAGAATGATAGATTTCATCTAAGTGAAGCTACAACGTTGATTTTATGAAAGAAGAAATGAAGCAGAAGGAACTTTTTTATGACGTTTCTTATTGGGAAGAAGAGGAATTGAAGAAAAAGATAGATTTAGCATTTACTTTGAATGTAAGTATTATGTTCTTTGTTTAGCTTATTATTTTAATAATAATTTAACATAATGTACTAACTTATAACTTTTCAATATTGAAGGTCTTCACTGTTAATTCATGGCGTTCTAGAGTTTAGGAAGAAGGAATTACTTTCTTGGTGAACTTAAACAAAAGAACATGTGATTGTTTTCAGTTTCAATTTGATGAATTACCATGCATACATGCAATTGCAGTTATCGAGAAGAGAAACATCAAGAAGTCCAACATTTGCTCGCACTAGTACTTAAAGGAATCTTGGCTGAAAATATATGAAAGACAAATACATCCTGTAGGACATACTGATTCATAGATGGTACCAGAGAGTGTTAAGTCACAAATTATTAAACCTCCAGATTTCAAAATGCCACCAGGCAGAAGGCAGAAGAAAAGGCATATTCCAACTATCGAGTCATCAAAAATAATATTCAAATATGGTCGTTGCAGAAGAATTGGTCATAATAGAACTGCTTGTATATATTCTCCGGCAGTTCATCAATTTTCAAGGAAGCATAGAGAAATGTAGATATATCCACTTATGTTTATCTACTCTTTTACGTTTTTGCTATAAATTAGATTCATTTAGATTGTTTTTATTTGAGCAGATGCCCTGAATTGTCAAAGTTTCTTTGCGCTTATGTGATTTTTGTTTCTATTGAGTTCCAAGTTCAAAAATTAAGGACACGCATTCCTTAACTTAGAGTTCCAAATTTAAAAGTTAAGGACACTTGGTCCTTAACTTTGAATTCCAAGTTCAAAAGTAGAGGACATTTGGTCTTTAACTTTGATTTTCAAGTTCAAAAGTTAAAAACACTTGGTCCTAACTTTGAATTCCAAGTTCAAAAGTTAAAAACACTTGGTCCTGAACTTTGAATTCTAAGTTCAAAAGTTAAAGACACTTGCTCCTTAACTTTGATTTCCAAGTTCAATAGTTAAGGACACTTGGTCATTAACTTTGATTTCCAAGTTTAATAGTTAAGGACACTTGGTCTTGAGGTTTGAGTTCCAAGTTCAAAAGTTAAAGAAAATTGGTCCTTAACTTTGAGTTCCAAGTTCAAAAGTTAAGAAGGATACTTAGTCCTGAACTTAGAGTTCCGAGTTCAAAAGTTAAGGACACTTGGTCCTGAAGTTTGAGTTCCAGGTTCAAAAGTTAAGGATTCAAATTCAAAATTTAAGGACACATGGTCCTGAACTTAGACTTACAAGTTCTAAAGTTAAGCACACTTGGTCCTGAACTTTGAATTACAAGTTCAAAAGTTAAGGACACTTGTTCCTTAACTTTGAATTCCAAGTTCAAAAGTTAAAGGCATTTGGTCCTAAACTTCAAGTTTCAAGTTCAAAAGTTAAGGACAGATGGTCTTGAACTTAGACCTACAAGTTAAAAATTTAAGGACATTTGGTCCTAAATTTCGATTTCCAAGTTCAAAAGTTAAGGACACTTGGTCCTTAACTAATACTTACAAGCTCAATACACTTAATTTAGGGATTGCAAATGGACAAATCAATACTTGACAGAAAAAAAAGAAATTAATAACATGATGCATTCATATTACTTCTGAAACTGTAATTTGGCATAGCTATGACAAAAAATTATGCTATGCAAAAAAAAATAAAAAGTGCCTTGTGAACAATTTACAAGATATTTTAGGATTCATATGGATTCTTTACAGTAATTTTATACAAAAAATCAACTACAACTAACTTTCTTTACAACTAAACTACAGCTCATTTGGCCAGGAAGTTTCATTTTCACTATCACAATCGATGCCGATATTTTTTGGTGGTATATCATAACCAGAATTTTTTTTCACTCTCCATGTGCCCAAAGATTTGCTGCAAGTTCTTTTCTAAAATTTGTTGTATCTTCAGGTTGGAATTTCTTCACATCCTTTCCCATCATCAACAACTCCACATACTTGATTAGGAATGTACCACAATCAGTCCAAAGAAAAATATAAGATATGGGGTAAATTAAACAATATCTTTAAAAAAATAAATCTAAAATACATATAAATTATATAGCAAATGACAACATGTACGATCCAGTTTGGTGTGATGATTTTTGCCACTGAATATCAAATTTTTTGAATGCATTTCCAAAAGACTTGTGATTTTTCTCAAACTATGATAACTTTAGCAAGTGGGGGATCATGCGTGCATACATTTCAATGTGATTCATTTCTGCCTCATATGGCCCACTATATATGGAATCATACACATTAATCTTTTTCTCATTCAAGTCCAATACCCCCAAAAGAAAATATGTCACAGCATTATCATATTCTGAAGGAAGCGGACATGGAAAAAAGATTTTGTCAACCTGTGTCCAAGAAATTCCACATCTATGATTATCACCCCATACAAATGGTGTCAGAAATAATTGATTATCACTACACCAAAACTCATCTGTAGCATCTTCATTGAAATTCTTATATACTAGTTACATATAGTTATCAAAAAGTATATTTGTAGTTGTGCAACGAAAAGGATGGGCGCGAGGGTGGTAGCATTCCTTCTTTATCAAATAATACAGGGCAATGTCAATATGCTTCATAAAAAGCCAAAAAAATTTAAAAAAAAACATCAGTCATAAATAATTAAAAAATAATAAATTAAGAATAAAGAAAATAAATGCCTTGCGAATTATCAAACCTTATCATCAAGTAGAAAGCTACTATCTGAAAGCTCAAAGAAGAATATTTCACTACTGACTTTTTGATGGTACAATTTATATGGATTCTTTCTCACACTATTATCATCAGCACATATATCAGCTTCTCCCCTAAAAATTTTGAAATTATCAAAGTTAGAAGTTAGTCCTCGTTTCCAAATTAAGGACATTTAGTCCTGAACTTAGGCTAAGAAGCTCAAATGTTAAGGACAATAGGTCCTGAACTTAGGCTAAGAAGCTCAAAAGTTGAGGACAAACAGTCCATAACTTACAGTTACAAGTTCAAAAGTTAAGGACAATAGGTCCTTAACTTTGAGTTCCAACTTCAAAAGTTAAGGACACTTGGTCCTGATCTTAAACTTGCAAGTTAAAAATTTAAGGACAGGCAGTCATAACTTTGAGTTCCAAGTTCAAAGGTTAAGGATATGCAGTCCTTAACTTAGAGTTCCAAGTTCAAAAGTTAAGGACAATTGGTCATGAGCTTCGAGTTCCAAGTTCAAAAGATAAGGACAAAAAGTCCTGAACTTAGACGTACAAGTTCAAAAGTTAAGGACACTTTGTCCTGAACTTAAAGTTACAAGTTCATAAGTTAAGGACAATAGGTCCGGAACTTACATTTACAAGTTCAAAAGTTAAGGACACTTGGTCCTGAACTTAGACTTGCAATCTCAAAAGTTAAGGACACTTAATTTTAGGAATTTCAAGCACAATACACTTAGTCCAAAATTTAAAACTACAAGTTCAGAACATGAATTTAAGCAATTCACAAATAATGAAATACATTTAGGGACTTACGTTTTTTTGCTTCCTTTTCTCCTTGCCCAACCACCCAATGAATTTCTTCAATAAGTTTGCATCATCTTTGGCATAATGAAAAATACATGTACAAGTATATTTTGATTTTATCCAGCCTGTATTCTTGGGAGTATTTTCATTATACACCATCGATGTTCCTATTTATTTTTTCCTGTTCAAAAGGAGATTTGAATTGCCAGCTAAGCTTCTTATTTCTTTTCCCTCGATCAAGCTCTTCTTCAACATTTCCTTCAACCTCCATAGACAAACCCTCATCAATGCTCATTTGTATAATTGGAGGAGTAGGAGTAAGAATAAAAAATGATGGATCATCAAAACCATTACTATCTCTCTTCCTTTTCCTAGTATATTGGTTAACAGCTTCATCTTTGTTTTGCTTTGCAGACAACACTACATATACATTAGTTTGCTACAAGTCGTCAATTCTACAAAGAATTGTTAAATGAAGAGACAAAAACTAAGGACATAATTTTTGAAATGTACTGTCAATTTCAATTATGATTATATATTTAGAACATAATAAATACATGTGTTGTCCACGCTACTTTCTTGTACTTTTTCAACAGACAATCGAGCTGATATATTGGTTGTATTTTCTTTATCTTGCAACTGTGCATTTTCTTTATCTTGCAACTGTTCTCCATGATCTTTGATTGCAAGTTCACAAGATTCTGCAAAATATTTACAAGAGCTAACACAATTAGTACTTGTTACTAACCTTTGATTAAAACAAACATGTATAAAATTAAAAAAAAAACTCTGTTTAAACTTTTGTAACTGTCAAGATCATGACAGTTAAATCATTATCTTCACTAGTATTTTCTTGGCTTCCAATATTGTCGGTAAGAGAGTGAGGTGTAGAGAGATCATATGTTTCTTCTATACATTTGCAAATAATATCACTTATGCTTATTCCTTGGGTATTTTCTAAGTCTTGAGATTGTCTGTAACGACCCAACCGGTCGTTTTGAGTTCCAACATGTTATTCAGCAATTTGAGGTCATGAGCAGCTTCATTTCAGGTACATTGACTTGTGTGTGTGGTCAGAACTAAAATTCAGTAAGTTTGGAGTCAAATCTAAATGGAAATTCTCATTTTGAAGCCTTAAGTTGGAGAAAACGAACTAGGATTGGAATTTTGAGTAAACAACCTCGGACTTGGGATCCGAAGGTTCCAGCAGGTTCGTATGATGATTTTGGACTTGGGCGTATGCCCGGATCGGGTTTTAGATAACCCGGGAGCATTTTGGTGCCTATCGTGGAAGATAGCATTTTTTTTGAAGAAATTGCATCAATTTGGCTTAAAATGCATTTCAGTGTTATTGATGTCCGTTTGGGATTCCGAGACTGGGAGTAGCTCCGTATGGTGATTCTGGATTTGGGAGCGCGATCGGAAGTGAAATAGGAGGTCCGTAGGTCATTTTGGAGCCGTTTGCCTAAAGATAGAAATTTGAAGGTTTTTGAGAAAATTCGACCGGAAGGAGGAAATTTTGATATCGGGGTCGAAATGCGACTCTGAAAGTTGGGGAAAGTCTGTAATGTCGAATGTGACTTGTGTGCAAAATTTGAAGTCATTCGTGAATGATTTGGTAAAGTTTGAGACACTTAGTCTCTTTTAAGGAAGCTTAAGTTGGAAAAGTCAACCGGATATTGACTTATGTGTAGAGCGCTCGAAATGCGAATTTTATGGTTCGGATAGCTTCGTTAGGTGATTTGGGACTTAGGAGTGTGTCCGGAATATTTTTGTGATGACCGGTGTAGAATTTAGCTTGAATTGGCAAAGTTAGTATTTTGGCGAATTCCGGTTGATAGGTGAGATTTTGATCCGAGGGTCGGAATGGAATTCCGAAAGTTGCTGTAGCTTCGTTATGTCATTTTGGACTTGTCTGCAAAATTTGAGGTCATTCGGACAAGTTTTGACGTGTTTCGGCATCGGATGTAGAATTTGGAAGTTCTTGAAGTTCATAGGCTTGAATCCGATGATGATTCGATGTTTTGATGTTAATTTGGGCGTTCCGAAGGTTGTAACAAGTTTGAATGACATTGTGGGACATGTTGATATAATTGGTTAAGGTCCCGAGGGCCTCGGGTGGATTTCGGAAGGTTAACGGAATGAAATTCGGACCAAAGAAGTGGAAAAAAAAAAATGCAGAAATTTTCTGGATTTTTTTTTTCTGCAGAAAACTGGGCTGAAGCGTGTAGCCTAATTCGGAGGGCTATACCTTTTGATCTATAAGGAATCAGGAAAAGTTCAAAACACGAAAGTTGTAGACCTTCATGTCTAGTTTCCAGAAAGCTAAATAAATCGTAATTTGGACGTCCGTAGTGAAAGTTATGGTCTATTGAAAATGACTGGTGGAGCTCGTTTTCCAGAATTTGCTTTCGGGGAGGATATTTTGGAAGCTCATATCTTGTAATCCACAAGGAATCTGAAAAAGTGCAAAACACGAAAGTTGTAGCTCTTCGTGTCTAGTTTCCATAAAGCTAAAGAAATCGCAATTTGGACGTCTGTAGTGGAAGTTATGATCGACGGGAAATGACTGCTGGAGCAATGTGATGTACAACTTGTATAGCACAAGTGCAAGGTACAACTCGACGAAGCACGGCAGATTCTTTTATACACGAATTTGGTTCATTTCTTTCATTTATTTCATTTGGTTTGGATGATTTTGGAGAGCTTCAAGAGGGGATTTTCATCATCAATGTGAAGGTAAGTTATCCCCACCTATTTTGAGTTAAGTACATCAATTATGTATGGATTTGAGCATGAAAATTATAGAAAAATTGAGGATTTAGGCCTAGGGATTTGAAAATAAGATTTGGTGATTTGAGGGGTCAAATGAACTCCGATTTTGATGAAATTTATATGTACGGACTCGTGGAAAGACAAGGATTCTGAAAATATAAGTTTCGTAATTTTTCGAGAAGCGGGCCCGGGGCTGGGGTTTTGCTAGTTTCGAGATTTTGGCTATTTCTCGGTTGTTTTCGATTGGGTAATGTTCCATTAGAATTATGTAATGTATTCGTTGTGGTTTTGGCCAGCTCGGAGAGGAGAATTGAAGGGAAAAGGCATTTCGAACTAGTTTCCGACCGACTTGAGGTGAGTAATAGGTGTAGATGATGACCCGAGGGTTCAAAACCCCGGTATATCACATTGTGACGCTGTATTGAGGCGAGACACGTACTCTACTGCGAGTGCGGGGTCGATTATGATTGGGGACTATGGCTTAGTCCGACCGAGTGGCATTATACAGTGTTGTTGGCTATAGATGAGTTGGTAAACCTCCTACTTGGATGGTTATCAATATATTTGGGCTGCGTGCCGGTTAATTGGATCCCGTGAGGATCGTTATCATTGTTTCTATGCATTATAGCATGCTTTCATGACATCAGTCCTGCACTAGAACTCTGTTTAACATGATTTGGTAAATATTGAGGTTTGACACCTAAATCTATGTTTTCTTCTAATAAATTGAACTAAAAATGGTAAGATATATGTGCATGTGAGGCTTGTATACATGTAGCTGGACTGATAGTGGATCGGGCTGTGCGCCACAGCGTATGTTACTATGATATTGCGCTTGGGCTGTAGGAGCCTCTCCGGAGTCTGAACCCCCACAGTGAGCGCGGGTACCCAAATGGATTGGACTGCACGTATCGCAGTGGTCATGCATTGCATTGCATCTCATGCATTGATTATTGTTGATTTATATGCATATCTCTGAGGTTTAAACGGTATAGCTTTGTTAGATAGCTTTACTTTGTGCTTTATTGTGGATTTCCAATCTTCGGGTTTTTATACATGCTTACTACTCGCTGAGTTGGTAGACTCACCTCATACTCCCTGCACCATGTGTGCAGATCCAGGTACTTCAGGAGCTAGCTGAGCTATTGCTGACTCCAGAGTTCATT
>MU727287.1:293002-317140 GCA_026770625.1 Nicotiana glauca
ACATTCCAGACTATGTATTATTACAGTCTTCTTTTACTGTACTGTTAGAGGCTCTTGACTTGTGACCCCCAGGTCTTTGGGAGGTGGTTCCCAGTGTTAATGGGATATTTGGTTTGTCTATTTTATTAGCTAAACTTATAGTTGCACTGTTTTTTTTAAAAGATATTAAATAAATTGGTTTTGAGCTTTACGCTTGGGTTGAGAGAGAATGGTCGGGCTTGCCTAGCAGTTGTGTTGGGCGCCATCACGACCGGGATTTGGGGTCGTGACATTGTCCTCCACTTCTCTCTTGATAGTCCACTCGATCTTCTTCTCTTGTAGCTTCAAAAGATTCTGTAACATTTACAATTAATACCCTTTACTAATAGTTTACTAAAACTAACATTCAACATATCATGAAAATTCCTTCTAACCTTGATTGGCATCATTTTGATATCCAAATTTCTCTTTTAAGTGACAGAGGTGTAGAGAGACCATATATTCCTTCAACATATTTGCGTACAATCTCACTTACACTTGTTCCCAATGGATTTTTTAAATCCTGAGATTGCACTCTACATTTTACAAATTATTTCTATTACTCTTGTCTCTTTTGGATTTTCCTGGTCTTGACATTCTACTACATCTTGAACTTCCACTCCATCAATAGATTCTACATATATTTGTAATCACAAAATTTTTTATATATATTACGCTATTCAATATAAATTTCAATGACAACAAATTCAAAATCTATATCTTACCTTTCTCAATTTCAGAGTCAATATCAGTTTCATTCTAGATGTGCATCTCTATAATCGCTTTCATAATGATCATCTGCATGCACATCTGTATCATCAAATTAATCATCACATGCATCTTTGTTAATTGTAACAGTAGGTTCTATACCATCACAATGATCATCAACTGCATCTTTACTACTTGGAACACTAGATTCTTTCTCTATGTTCCTTTCATCAGGTTTGACAAGAATCTTCAACAGAGTATCAATCTTTGATCCTAGGTTTTTCTTTAAATCCTGTGAAAGAAATTAAGTTAAAAAGTTAAGGACAGGTAGTCCTAAACTTCAAGTTACAAGTTAAAAAGTTAAGGATATGCAGTCTTTAACTTTGAGTTCCAAGTTCAAAAGTTAAGGACACTTGGTCCTGAACTTTGAGTTGCAAGTTCAAAAGTTAATGACACTCGGTCCTTAACTTAGAGTTCCAAGATCAAAAGTTAAGGACACTTGATCCTGAAGTTTGAGTTCCAAGTTCAAAAGTTAAGGACACAGGTCCATAACTTTGAGTTCCAAGTTCAAAAGTTCAAAAGTTAAGGACACTTGATCCTGAACTTTGAGTTGCAAGTTCAAAAGTTAAGGACACTTGGTCCTGAACTTTGAGTTGCAAGTTTAAAAGTAAGGACACTTGGTCCTTAACTTTGAGTTCCAAGTTCAAAAGTAAAGGACACTTGGTCCTGAACTTCACGTTTCAAGTTCAAAAGTTAAGGACACTTGGTCCGGAACTTAGACTAACAAGCTCAAAAGTTAAGGACATGGTGTCCTTAACTTAGAGTTACAAGCACTAAAATAAATGATATTACCCTGATGTCATTTTGAATCTTTGTTTCTGGTAAAGCTATTTTTTGATTTATTCTAGTAACTTCTGCGTGCATATCCTTTGTAAACTTCTCCGATAATCTCTTATCAAAAACCATAAAAACAAAAAAGTCTCTTAAGAAAAAATATTCAATTAAAAAACTAATGCTATTCAAAGATAGAAAACCTACTTTAACAGTTCCCTTAAGCAAGGCTTCATCAAATTGTGTGGAGGAAGGCATTGAACTTTGATCTTGAGATAATGGATCATGCACACTAATAGGCTCCATATCTTCTTCAGCAGAAACCAATGGTACCGCCTCGATCAACTTATACACCTATTATATAAGGAAAAAAAAGGTAAGTTTTCAGAACTAAAACACATAAACAAAAAAATAGCTAGTAATCAGATTAACTTACATTTTTATTATGGAAGTATTTTCTTACACAGAGAATCATATTGTGGAGATTTGATATATGAATAGCATAACATCCGAGGAAACCCACATTCTCTGAAGTTCATAAATTATTTTTCCTGAAAAATTGGGAATACTTCCATAATCCAAACATAAAAAGCAAAAGGGAAGCCAAGTATAGTATAACTGTCCTTGCCTTTATCATTCTCTTTCTCATTCTCATTGGACTTCAAATAACTCTTCAATAATTTTACTAACGTTTCATAACAAAGAGAGCCCCAGTTGAAAAAAGAGCAGAGTTCATCTTCATCTACAATTTTTATTAGATGCTCGGACACATTCTGATTCTTCCGCTTCCCCATCAAAACAAATTCAACAAAATAAATTTTTGCCAACTTCACCGCATCATCATCGCTAACTACAAATGATGCAGTTGTACCATCTAGATGACTAGTAATAAAATTAAAAAAATCGCCCAACTCAATTCTATGCTTTCCAGGGAAGTAGACTTTCGAAAGCCTATTCTCTTTTTCACGCAAAACTATCAAGTCCACTGAAGAAGAACATTTTAAACCAGTAATTATACGAAACGCTTCACGTGTAAACTTTACTTCATGGTCAAAAACCTTGAATGTCATTGAATTAGGGTCATTGCTTACAATTTCTGAAAGCAACACACAATGAATAAGTTTACCACAGAATTTCACACTTTGTAATCAGAAAAAGTTTCCGAAAATACCATTCATCAACTTCTTCCATTGCGTGTTTGACAAGAAACTTATTATTGTTTCCTTATACTGTAAATCTCATTTCCAATAGCTCACCGAATTACGCCAACCATCAAACTTGAAAACACGATCTCCTTCCATTAGCACACTACAAAGAAGGAAAAAGAACATAAAAATTAGGACTAAAATCCAAGACCTAAGTAAATGCATCTTAAAGTTAAGGAACTTGGTCCTTAACTGTCAAGACCCTAAAATCGACCCGGTCGTGATGGCGCCTATTGTAAAACTAGGCCAGCTGACACAATTCCCAAATAAACCGTTATTCAATAAAAGTCATTTTAAGCCACTAATTAATTATCAATCTCATAATATAGGTCTACATAATCAGTGCGAAATAAATACACAAGCCCGACATCGGGGTGTCACCAGTCATGAGCAACTACAAACCCGTCTAAGAACAAGATAGGCTAACATAGTTCGAAAATAAGATACTAAAACAATCCAACTAAGGTAAGAAGGAGAAGTGCTGGGCTGCGAACGTCAAGCAGCTACCTGAAAAACTCCGGACACTTGCTGGAAGACTAATCAGCTTTCACTATCGCGTCTCGAGGCTCCTGGATCTACACACAAGGTGCATGGAGTAATGTGAGTATGCCAACTCAGTAAGTAATAAAAGTAAAGGTAGCTGAGAGGTAAGAAAATACGTAAACCACATCATAACGCTACAGCAAATCAGCATAAGTCCAAGACAATTCAGTAAAGCAATAAAACTCGTAAAATCAACTTAGTTCATTAAAACCTTTTAAAACATCTTTCAATAATTTCAAACGAGTGATGAAAACAGTGAGTGAAAGGATTGAAATGTAAACAACCCATCGGGCAAAACATATGCCATAAACCGCCCCTCGAGCAAAAATATTAGCAGAACCAGCCCCTCGGGCTACCTCACAATCACTCGTAATTAGCCCCTCGGGCATAACATGAATTAAGAACCGCCCCTCGGGCAAAACATGGATAGAAAACAACCCCTCAGGCCACAATATGAATCAATCACAGCCCCTCGGGCAACGATATAAATCAACAACAGCCCCCTCGGGCAATATCACATCACTCACATTAGGTACCCGCGCTCACTGGGGGTGTACAGGCTCTTAGAGGGACTCCTACAGTCCAAGCGCTATAACAACCCATCTCGTGGCATAATCAAATAGGCCCTCGGCCTCATAACAATCACAAGACACCTTGTGGCATAATAAATTAGGCCATCGACCTCTCATATATCACATATCGGTACCATATGATGCGGCGCGCAGCCCGATCCCATGATATCCTTATAACACAGGCCTTTGGCCTCACTCAGTCAGATCTCACTCAAGCCCCTCGGGATAACAGTAAAATAGGTGCTCGGCTCAAAATATTATTTATAAAATCAAAAGAAGTAAATAAAATCCAAGTTACAAAATCAGTGAAAGCATAGCATGATTGAGTGTAAATATTATCAAACCAGTGAGGAAACAATTGTGAAAAGCCCCTAAGGGTCCAAACAGTTGGCACAAGGCCCAAACACGACATTTAGCTCCAAACATAATAATACTTTCAAAAATATAATAATATCAAATAGTTTCCAAGTAAATACGCGACTTAATAGTCGTATGGGGCGGACCAAATCAAAATTCCCAATGGTACACGACCCCACGCTCGTCACCTAGCGTGTGCGTCACCTCAAAATAGCACAACGATATGAAATTCGGGGTTTCATACCCTCAGGACAATATTTACAATCATTACTTGCCACAATCCGGTCCAAACTCTAGCCCGCAATGCCTTTACCTTTCGGATCGGCCTCAACTCGCCCCGAATCTATCCAAAATAAGAATCATAACATCAAAATAGGCTAAAGGAACAAAGCCCATGCAAAAATAATCAAATTTACTCAAAAATCCCGAAATTGACCAAACCTGACCCCCGGGCCCACATCTCGGAATTCGATGAGAATAATATCAATAGAATCCTTATCTTCCCACGAGTTCATATATATCAAATTTACCAAAATCTAACCACAAATGACCCCTCAAATCCCTAATTTTAGGTCTCCAATTTCTAAGCCCTAAACCCCCAATTTGGCTACTAATTTTCATAGATTTCAAGCTTAAACAGGTAAAAACTAACATAGAAACAAGTTTAGGGTCCAAAAACCCTTACCTCTACGTAACCCTATTGAATTCCCTCTTCAATTTGCTTTCCAAGCTCAAACCCGTATGAAAAGTGATAAAAAATAACCCAAAATTGCGGAGGCCTCAATTTATATGTTCTACCCAGCAAAACTGCTTCTGCGGTCAAGAATCTCGCACTTGCGGTCCCAGTTAGGGGTGGGCATTCGGTATTTAAGAATTTCGGTTCGGTATTTCGATATTCGATTTATCAATTGTGTATACAAAATAGTGTACCAAATTATTTCGGTACGGTTCGGTATTTATTATTTTGGTTTGGTACGATTTCGGTTTAATATTCGCTAAATAAGCAACACTAACGAGTGACAATTCTCCTATGTTCAATGCCCTGTTGTCTAACTGTTCATCCAAGAAATACATATACAATGAAATTGAAGAACAGAACAATGAAATTGAACTAACAGAGCAACGAAATGTTGATGTCTAAGTCTAACTGTTCAGAAAAAAGTAAGGTGGAAAGAAGCAAATACACATGAAAATTGAAATGATGAAATTGAACATAATGGCTTAATGCACTGTAGGCTGTAGCAACATTTTGCTACTCACTTTCTTCAGCTCTTGTGGCTTAATGCCTTAATGGCTTAATCCACCGTTCAAAAAAATGTGACAGTACACTGTAGCAGCATTAATCTTTAGAGTTTAGACTTTAGACCCAAATTGAATAGAGAGTGGGCTTGGGCAGTTGGGTTGGGGCGCTGGAGTGGGCAGTGGGCTGGGAATTATATTAAAAACTTTTGGGCTGGGGCGCTGGGCAGTGAGTGTAGTAGCTAACTATAGGTCCAACTTAAAAAAAGTATTTAAAAATTTGGTATTTCGGTATATCGAAATTTCAAGATTCTAATACCGAGGACCATACCAAAATACCAAAATACCGAAAATGTAATACCGAATTAGACCAAAAAACTAAAATCGAAATACCAAATTAATTTGATCCGGTTCGGAATTTGGTTTTTCGGATTTTATGTTCACCCCGAGTCCGAGGTGCGCATCTGCAGAAGTCACTTACCGCATCAAGAATCTCACCTGCGATAAAATCCCGCACCTGCGCTATCGCAGGTGCGCTCGAGCCTCCGCATTTGCGGTTCCAATCCTCCTCTATCTTGGCCGCATCTGCAACCCTCCTTGCACTTCTGCGGGCCCGCACCTGCGGTCCCCAAGTCGCAGGTGCGGCTATGATAGGAACTTCAGCAATTTCAGTTGCCAATACTAACTCCCAACTTTCCGTCAACCATCCAAAATCCTCCATAATCCTTGGGACATCAACCAAGAGCACGAACAAGTCATTTTCTACTATCCCAACTTATACCAATCTTCGAAACACCTAAAACAACATCGAAATATCGAATCAACCACGGACTCAAGCCTAAGAACTCTTAAAACTTCCGAATTTCGCTTTTGATCAACAAGTCTATCAAACCTCGTCCGAATGACCTGAAATTTTGCACACACATCCCATATGACACAATGGACCTACTGCAATTCCTGGGATTCCATTCCGACCCTTATATCAAAATCTCCGCTATCAACCGGAAAACGCCAAAATTTTAATTTTGCCAATTCAAAACTAAATCTACTCCGGAACTCCAAAACACATTCTGTTCTAGCTCCTAAGTACCGAATCACCTCATGAAGCTATCTGAACTATGAAAACCAAATTCTGAAATCGTTTACCCACAAGTCAACTTCCAATTGACTTTTCCAACTAAAAAGGCTAACTTAAGAGACTAAGTCCCTCATTACTCTACCAAACCATTCCGAACCCGAGCCAACCAATCTGATATCACATAATACAGCTGAATAAGACATAAAGAAGTAGAAATAGGGAAGATGGGGCTGAAATCTATAAAACGACCGGTCAGGTCGTTACATCCTCCCCCACTTAAACATATGTTCATCCTCGAACATACCCAAAGTTGCTCCAAAAACCATCAAATTGATGTATAACCTTACCACGCATATACCCGGGGGTGATCCCATGTCACCCTATCTCATATACGTCCGGTAGCACAACATAACTGAAATTTCACAATCCAACCTAACCCATAAACGTTAGAACCAAATTTCCACTTTCAAAATTTATCTATAAGATCAGAATCTCACATCTGCACACTAAAGAAATTTGAACACGCTGTAGCAAGCCATAACCACAACTCAAGATGGAAATCATAGGATATACCATACAACTCGAACACTCATAGCGAAGACCCCAAATCACAGCAACTGCTCAAAACAACCAAATATTGATAATAAATCGCTTATCAAATAAGGCCTCATTCCAACACTTTTGTACTGCCAACGACGGATGAAACACGCAGAAAGTATAACCATTCCTCAGATCAATTGGTCGTGGAGCTCCCTTGGTCGTGGATCTCCCTCTCCTTCGGCAAGGACCATAGTAAATTTCTAAACCGAATCCCGATATTATCCTTCCAACATGCTGAAATCAATTCTGATATTATCCTTTCTAGATCCCAATGACCTCATCTCAACCAACACGACTACTCTAGTGACATGACCATCGATACAATCTAAATTCACAGCTCGTGCGACCCACGCACTAATAAGAAACAACCCGAATGTACTCAAATCATGGAAAGATGATCGAATGAGAGATTTGTACTGCCATCTCACTAGTACCACCCCAAGGAAATACTGAGAACCCATCACACATCGTAGAACCAGAACACACGAATCTAACCCGAAGGATCATACCTCCACATAACCTCGCTGCAACGCGCGACCCTATCCAAACAGTGGCCCACATGAACACCTCAAGTCACTATGCTCAAAATCAACAACCACGTGAAATTTGATGTCTAGTACCAAAAGCAAATCGTCATAACCACGGCAAAACAAACCACAACCCAAAAGGACACAACCAATATGTCATCTGCCGAGAAATACCCAATACTCTTCCCGCTCGAATTACACTATAAGACCCCAATAGAATTGCACCATATGTTCATATAATACAACAAATCATAACGCCTTACAATACTGAAAAGTAACTCATAGATCACTTCAGAACACTAATAAACTCAATGACAATTGAATCAACACATCCCTCAATGATAACAACTAGTAGTCAACAAGCCGACTCGATGCAGAACACACATCCAGATTGGCCTACCAATGAACCCCTTGTCAAGGAGCTCCTGAAGCTTCTCCTTTAACTCCGCCAGTGCCATACGATACGGTGCCCGTCACCAAATTAATGCCAAAATCAACAACTATGTCCGGCGGTATGCCCGGCCGCAAGAACTACATCCGAGAAATCCCTCATGAAGGCCAAACAAGAAGGACAACCCATTCCCAACCATCCGCTGGGTCCTCAAAATGAAATCACCTTACTGGCAACATAAACCATCAAACCTCGCTGCTCAATCCGTGACATTCCCATCATAGCCAGCATCGCCGTCTTAGCGCAACAATCCAGAATAACACGACATGGAGACCACCAGTCCATACTCAATAACACATTAAGATCTATCATACTAAGCAATAAAGGATACACTCGGGTCTCCAAACCCTCGATAGTTACCACACAAAGCTGATACACGCGACCCATGACTATAACATAACCTGTTTGTGGGAACTCCCAGTCTCCAAATCCATATAGCACATGAATCACCATATTCGGTCCCAATTCCACCGTTCGAATATATAACACACCTCTAATACCCAATCATTCCACGAGATATACTCCTAAAATTCTTTTGTTCCACCAGCAAATTCAAATATCAGCAGTCGATCCAATAAGAGAGTACCGCAATACCAATGATGTATCATTAACTCAATCACATTGCCCTTCCTGAAATGTATGCCCTATTCAAGCCACACCAATTAGCAATATCATTTGCCTATTCATCTTAAAACTGCCTGTGTTGCCTAAGAATTTATGACTTTCCTTTAGAATTGAACTGTGACTTTACACATGCAATCTCAACCCAACACAACATACCGCATATACCATGCCATACTATGTCAAATATGAAGATTTCATAATCCATTCCGATTCGTAAGCAACTACGTATTCAACTAGCCAAGAACTTTTCATTGATCTCATCTAGAAGAAAATCACTATACATCACATGCTCCTCATGTCAGTAGAAAATATACATATCTAACCGTGGTAGAAACCATCAAGAACTCTCCGAGTCCCATTTGCACAAAACCAAACCATCATGACTGAATCCTATTAGCTCGTCCAAGCTACGCAGGTCATCAAAAACCCAAGAGCATTGCCACGAGAATCTGTAGAAACTCATTACCTTATAAGCACTCAAAGAACTAATCATACCCCTTGCTATGCCGATCCGACCCACTACCAAGTTGTCCTATTTATCCCAAGCTTCTTCTGATTTACCTTCGAATTGATACTTCTCCTTGCCATGCTACCGCAATCCTCAACCCAGACTCACCACACGTGACCCAAGCATATACCACACCGTCTAAGGCTCATAAGTTGCTAAATACTCTCTTAAATATCCCCAAGAGCATCACATCCTGAATACTTACCCTGAAGCGACTTCCTATAAATTTAAAGCCATTACCTTCACTTTCCTGATACTGATATATAGAATTCATAATGATACAGAAATGCCATAAGTCTTGATACCCTCCAATGCGAACCTCAGTTTCCAGCCAAATACACCTCCTGAAGATCCCCAAATTGCTATATGTAAATCTTGGACCCTTCAAAGCCACTCTCGAGAGTCATCCACTCTGCTCAAGACTCAATTAGACTAATCAAACGGACCAAACAACATGTGCTCCATCAGCACTCTAACACCCCGAAATGTAATCCCACCTTAATGCGACTAAATAATTTCCTACTCCATGCACATTTCATCCTTTACCAATAACAACTCAAGTAATTCCATGATTCTTATACACCCATAAAGCATAACACAAAGCAATCCAAATTCAAATTTCAACACATATATTTCACAGGTACAAGTGGTCTACCACAAACAGTAAAAAGATCACATGAACTTCAGAGCACTCTGCAAGAGATAACCCACCTGCTTCACCTCAAACTAACATCTCTTCATACCCTTCCATCCTCATAGACATCACGCAATCACTAAATCTTCCCAAGTATGAACTTATATCGTAACATGAAATCTACTCCACTCCCTACCTAGACAACATGAAAAGATCCTTCACACATCCCTAACTCGGGGATATAAATCCAATCAAGATGGAAATCGAGCACCAAATAGTTCTTCCTACCCTCAAACAGACCCTTCTCATCACATTCAAGTTATATGAACAGATCTCGCAGTCACATCATACTCATCACCTAGCCATTCAGTGATCACTTCCACGAATAGGGACACTACTGAACATATAAATTCAGAATCACGTGCTCACACAATCAACACCTCAATGCTCAAGCTACAAGCAGAGTCTGGCCTCAAGTCCTCCAGCCTAGCCTAACATCAACACACAGAAATCACATCTCGTCCCTCAATTAGGGAATCACAAGTCGTCGATGCACGGCTGATACCGAGCGCTCATATGCGTATACGAATGTGTGGAAGGAATTCAAGAGTTACATTCCAAGCTGAATCAAGGATGCATGATAAGAATTCAAGAATGTAGGATTTTTCCTAAAGGTTCTACAGCCTTCCGAGGATAAGTACAGACTTCTCCGTACTGATCCGCGAGACTCTACTAAACCTGCTCATGACTCATGAGACCTATGTAACCTAGGCTCTGATACCAACTTGTCACGATCCTAAAACTGACCCGGTCGTGATGGCGCCTAACTTGAAAATAGGACAGCCGACACAATTTCCAAATCAACTGTTATTCAACAAAAGTCATTTTAAGCCACTAATTAATTATCAATCTCATAATGTAGGTCTACATAATCAGTGCGTAATAAATACACAAGCCTGACATCGGGGTGTTACTAGTCATGAGCAACTACAAACTCGTCTAAGAACAAGATAGGCTAACATAGTCCGAAAATAAGATACTAAAACAATCTAAGGTAAGAATGAGAAGTGTTGGGCTGCAAATGTCAAACAGCTACCTAGCAAACTCTGGAGACCTGCTGGAAGACTTATCAGCACTCACTATCGTGTCTCGAGGCTCCTGGATCTGCACACAAGGTGCAGGGAATAATGTGAGTATGCCAACTCAGTAAGTAATAAAAGTAAAGGTAGCTGAGTGGTAAGAAAACACGTAAAGCACATCATTATGCTATAGCAAATCAGCATAAATCCAAGACAATTCATTAAAGCAATAAAACTCGTAAAATCAACTTACTTCAGTAAAACCTTTTAAAATATCTTTTAATAATTTCAAACGAGTGATGAAAACAGTGAGTAAAAGGATAGAAACGTAAATAGCTCATCGGGAAAAAACATATTACCATAAATTGACCCTCGGGCAAAAATATCAGCAGAACCAACCCCTCGGGCTACCTCACAATCACTCGTAATCATCCCCTCGGGCATAACATGAATCAAGAACTGCCCCTCGGGCAAAACATGGATCAAGAACAGCCCTTTGGGCCACAATATGAATCAATCACAACCCCTCGGGCAACGAGATAAATCAACAACAGCCCCATCGGGCAATATCACATCACTCACACTAGGTACCCACGCTCACTGGGGGTGTACAGACTCCTGGAGGGGCTCCTACAGCTCAAGCGCTATAACAAGCCATCTCGTGGCATAATCAAATAGGCCCTCAGCCTCATAATAATCACAAGCCACCTCGTGGCATAATAAACCAGGCCCTTAGCCTCTCATATATCACAAATAGGTACCACATGTTGTGGCGCACAGCCCGATCCCATGATATCCTCACACACAGGCCCTCGGCCTCACTTAGTCATATCTCACTCAAGCCCCTCGGGCTAACAGTAAAATAGGTACTCGACTCAAAATATCATTTATAAAATCAAAAGAAGTAAATAAAATCTGAGTTATAAAATATGTGAAAGATAGCATGACTGAGTGTAAATATTATCAAAACAGTGAGGAAACAATACTGAAAAGCCCGTAAGGGTCCAAATAGTCGGCACAAGGCCCAAACACGGCATTTAGCCCCAAACATAATGATACTTTCAAAAATATAATAATATCAAATGGTTTCCTAGTAAATACGGGATTTAATAGTCGCACAGGATGGACCAAGTCGCAATCCCCAACAGTACACGACCCCACGCTCGTCACCTAGCATGTGCGTCACCTCAAAATAGCACAATAATGTGAAATCTAGGATTTCATACCCTTAGGACAATATTTACAATTATTACTTGCCTCGATCCGGTCCAAACTCTAGCCCGCGATGCCTTTGGCTCTCGAATCGGCCTCAACTCGCCCCGAATCTATCCAAAATTAGAATCATAATATCAAAATAGACTAATGGAACAAAGCCCACGCAAAAATAACCAAATTTACTCAAAAATCACGAAATTGGCCAAAGCCGACCCCCGATCCCATGTCTCAGAATCCAAAAAAAATAATATCAATAGAATCATTATCCTCCCACGAGTTCATACATACCAAATTTACCAAAATCCAACCACAAATGACCCCTTAAATTCCTAATTTTAGGTCTCCAATTTCTAAGCCCTAAACCCCAATTTGGCCACTAATTTCCATAAACGTCAAGCTTAAACAGGTAAAAACCAATATAGAAACAAGTTTAGGGTCCAAAAAACCTTACCTCCACGAAACCCTCTTGAATTTCCTCTTTAATTTGCTCTCCCAAGCTCAAACCCGTTTGAAAAAATGATGAAAAATAACACAAAATCGCGAAGGCCTCAATTTATATGTTCTGCCCCATCAAAACCGCTTCTGCGGTCAAGAATTTGGCACTTGCGGACCCACATCTGCGGTCCCAGGTACGCATCTGCAGAAGTCACTTATCGGAACCAAAATTGCACCTGCAATCAAAATCCCGCACATGCATTATCGCTGGTGCACTCGAGCCTCCGCATATGCAGTTCCGATCCTCTTCTATCTTGGCCGCATCTGCGACCCTCCTTGCATTTCTGCGGGCCCGCACCTGCGGCCCCCAAGTCGCAGATGCGGTTATGACAGGAGCTTCAGCAATTTCAGTTGTCAATGCTAACTCCCAACTTCCCATCAACCATCCGAAATCACCCCAAGACCCCCGGGACCTCAACCAAAAGCACGAACAAGTCATTTTTCACTATCCAAACTTATACCAATCTTTGAAACAATTTTGAAACATCAAATCAACCACGAACTCAAGCCTAAGAACTCTAAAAACTTTCGAATTCCGCTTTTGATCAAAAAGTCTATCAAACCTTGTTCGAATGACCTGAAATTTTGCACACTCGTCCCATATGACACAACGGACCTACTGCAACTCCCAGAATTACATTCTGACCCCTATATCAAAATCTCCGCTATCAACTGAATAACGCCAAAATTCCAATTTTGCCAATTCAAGCCTAAATCTACTTCAGACCTCCAAAACACATTTCGATCACGCTTCTAAGTCCCAAATCACCTCACACAGCTATCTGAACCATGAAAACCAAATTTCGAGATAGTTTACTCACAAGTCAACTTCCAGTTGACTTTTCCAACTAAAAAGGCCAACTTAAGAGACTAAGTGCCTCATTACTCTACCAAACCATTCTGAACCCGAGCCAACCAATCTGATATTACATAATACAGCTGAACAAGACATAAAGAAGCAGAAATAGGGAAGACAAGGATGAAATTCATAAAACGACCGGTCGGGTCGTTACATTAACTTAGAGTTCCAAGTTCAAAAGTTAAGGACACTTGGTACTGAAGTTTGAGCTTCAAGTTCAAAAGTTAAGCACACATGGTCCTGAACTTAGACTTACAAATTCAAAAGTTAAGGACGCTTGGTCCTGAACTTTGATTTACAAGTTAAAAAGTTAAGGACACTTGGTCCTAAAGTTTGAGTTCCAAGTTCAAAAATTAAGGACACGTGGTCCTGAACTTCAACTTCCAAGGTCAAAAGTTAAGGACACTTGGTCCTTAATTTTTATAGAAGCACAGTCAACTAAAAATTCATAAACACAATTAGCTTATGAATTCATACGACTATTTTTACGAAATATCCTTACATAATCAAATATATTGATTGAACTACAAACACATTTCAATAAAAAAGTTTTGAATAACTTTCTCACAGAAATTCACTCCTTATTCTACACTGAATCAAGTTATAATCATTATTTTTTTAAGTTTCACACATATTTGATGCCAAACACAACATTGATTGCGATTACAGTTATAGAAAAAGAAAATATATAAAAGCAAAATATAAAACATACCAATTCGATGGTTCGATACAGAGAAGATGACAAAGGAGAAGAGATTAAGTGCAACAAACTACACGCGGAGAATTGCTGGGCAGGAACAAAATCGAACAAGGATTTGCATACAAAGGACATACCGATACTGAGGGAGCAAAATTTGCCTCTGATGGCTCTCAAATTTTGCCTCTGAACGTATAAAACAAGGGTTTTGGGAATATAAGAATAGAAGAAAGGGTAAAACTATCTTTTCAAAATAATTTTAATAAAGTACTGGCTATTTTGCTCAACATTAGAATTGGTGGATAAAAAATAAGTACCACCTTATTTAGTGGCTACCACATGCCATTTTTACTTTATTTTGCCTATCTCCAAGGGATTGTTTGGTTTAGAAGCAAGTTCTGCAAGGTTTGGAATACATGGTTAATAATGCAAGGATTGTTATGTAGTGTTAGATTTTACAACAAATTTATAAAATAATTTCTCCATTTATTTTTGAATGAATCTAAAACCAAAATTTAGAATATAGTATAACTAAAACAGAATGGTTGAAGTGCGAGTTCAGTGACATAACTCATGAGGCTGACGTGATCACGTAAAAGCGAGGCTTGATACACAAGTTATCCCAAAAATAAAAATTTCTAGTATCTTGGATCTATAATCCAAGGTAATAGGGAGATTAACGATGATGTCACACATCGTATTGGAGTGAGGTGCATGGGCAGGCCTTCCATAAAGTAATCGCTTTAGGCCCCACACTTGTGGGAGGCCCCATTTTTTGTTATACCTAATAGACTATGTATAAGTTTAAAAAAGAGATTTGTAAAGTGAAAAGGCTTGATTTTTTTATTAACAAATATAGAGAAGAAGGATTTGCAACTGCTATGATTTCTACCAAGAAAATTGCACTTGAGATGAATATCGAACCTGAATTACATAAGAAACGTGTTATATATAATAAGTAACAATTTGATGCGAATGTTGATAATGAAATCTCAAAATCTTTCGAAGATTCCTTTAGAGTTGATTGCTTTTATACATAATAGACAAGGCTATTTTTCCACTTCAAAATAGATTTTGAACAATTCGAAGTATATGAAAATATTTTTGGTTTTCTATTTGGCAATAAAAACTAAGATCACTAGATGTTGGAAATTTAAAAAAATATTGCCTTAGTCTTGAATGTTCCTTAAAGCATAGTAATCAATTCGATATTGATGGTTTAGATTTATTTTCTGAATTAAAAGTATTAAGAAAAATAGTACAATTAGAAGATAACAGTTTAATTAATCAAATAAAAAGATTTAATTTTTTCCCAAATGCCTAAATTGCGTATGGAATGAGGTTCATAACTCAAGTTACCGTTGCTTCAGCGGAAAGAAGTTTTTAAAATTAAAATTGATAAAATCTTATTTAAGAATAACAATATCACAAGAATGGTTAAATTGATTAGCTATATTGTCAATTGAGAAATACTTATTAGGAGTTATTCATTATAAGAAAATTATTAATAACTTTGTATCTAAGAAAAGTTAAAAAAATTAGACTTCAAATAAATAATTAAAAAAAATAAAAAGTTAAGGCCCCTCATAAAGTTTGGCTTTAGGCCACAAAATTTGCAATTTGCCGGGCCGCCCCAGGTGAGGTGGATAAACTAGAAGCTCGTATCAGGGGTCTTGTGTAATAAGAATGTGTCAACAAGACTTAAAGTTTTATAGAGTAGTGGTTCTACCGACTATGTTGTATGGGGCAGAGCGTTGGCCAGTGAAGAACTCACATGTCCAGAAGATGAAAGTAGTGAAAATGAGAATTTTGAGATGAATGTATGAGCATATTAGGAGGATATGATTAGGAATTAGGATATTCTGGACAAGGTGGAATGACCTCTATGGGGGATATTATGTGAAGTTGGGGTGGTTCGGACATGTAAAGAGGAGATGCACATGCTTTAGTGAGGAGGTGTAAGAGTTTGGCAATATTGGGTCTAAATAGAGGCAAAGGTATGCCAAAAAGGTTTTGGTGAGACGTGATTAGGCAAGACATGGCACATTTTCTGCCTACTCAGGATATGACCCTTGACAGGAAAGTGTGAAGGTCGAGAATTAAGGTAGTAAGTTAGTAGGTAGTCGCGCATTTTTCTTCTACATATACCTGTAGAATTACTACTACTCTCGTATTTTCTTATTCTTAGATTTCTATTATTACTTATTTTTTTGTTTCGATTATCTTTAAGTTCTTGCTATTGTTATTGCTTCTTTTTTCATGATTTTTTTACTGCTGTATTTTCTTTTTATAATTGATGGGATTATGCTTTCCTTGAGCCGAGGGTCTATCGAAAATAATATTTCTACCTTTATAAAATAGGGATAAAGTTTACATATACACTATCATCCTCAAATATCACTAGGTGTTATTGTATGGCAACATTTGAATTATGGAAAGCACTTGTTCAAAAAATAATTAAAATACGGAAAAGGCCTAAAAATGCCACTCAACTTTCAGAAATGGTCTATCCATGTCATCCGTTAAAAAAATGCTCATTTCATGCCACTGTCGTTAAAGAAATGGTTCATCCATGCCATTATTGACTAACGGCAGTGGCATGGATGGGCCAAATAAAAATTAAGTTGTTAGTCAATAATGGCATGGATGGGTCATTTCTTTAACGGCAGTGGCATGAAATGAGCATTTTTTTAACGGATGGCATGGATAGACCATTTCTGAAAGTTGAGTGGCATTTTTAGATCTTTTCCGATTAAAATATTACATAACAAAATACAAAAAACTGTGTCAATTGGTTTTTTGGCTCTTTGCAAACTTGTTTTTAGTTTTATGACCTTACCTGTTTCTTTACACATGAGAAATTTACTTTTACACGTAAAAGATATGTCTTTTTTAATATGAAAAGGACGTCTTCTTGAATTCAAAATTGTAATGGGACATGATATATAAATAGCACTAAAATAACTCATGCGGATTAATGCAAAAATAGATCTCAAAACTCATTGTCCAGTAGGAAAAAAAGTCCGCATGCAAGAATTTCGCTACTCAAAGGAAAATCCAGCTTGTGGGTCAATATAAAACTTTAGGAAGAGAAGAGGGTCAACTATAAAAAATGACGGAGACTTACTTAAGAGTTAGATTACATCAGTATAACCTAGTAAGAAGGAGCAGAGTTGTTCGGTCTCTGGATATGGTTTGTCTTTCTTTCTCTATCCCTTTTTCTTGTGGGTAATTTGGTTTTCACGCTTGTTCAATCCGTTAACAATTTGATTTTTTCTTTACACTTTGTGAATCCGTTCTTACTTAGGATGCATGTCACTCTTATAACGGAAAAGGCCTAAAAATGACAATCAACTTTCAGAAATGGTCTATCCATGTCATCCGTTAAAAAAATACTCATTTCATGCCACTGCCGTTAAAGAAATGACTCATCCATGCCATTATTGACTAACGGCAGTGGCATGGATGGGCCAAATAAAAATTGAGCCGTTAGTCAATAATGACATGGATGTGTCATTCCTTTAACGGTAGTAGCATGAAAATAGCAATTTTTTACCGGATGGCATGGTTAAACCATTTCTGAAAGTTGAGTGACATTTTTAGGTCTTTTCCGCTCATATAAATATTGTATCTTCTTTATTTATTCTGTGTCAGGTATATAGCTCCTTTTGTTCAAGATCAGAGAAAATAATTTGGCAGAGATGAAAGAGACAGATCAAATTTCCAAACTGCCACAGCCAATTTTGGACCATATTCTCTCTTTCCTTGATATTAAAGATACTGCTAAAACTAGTACGTATATTGTCCAAGGCTTGGAACAGTGCTTGGACTTCCCTCTCCTGCTTACATTTTGATCATCTTTTATATCCTGTGGCCGAAGAAGTTTTGGGTCAAATTCTGGCAAATCGGCAGAAGCAAAAGATCTTTATACAACGACTCGAGTTAGGTTTACTACCATATAAATGGTCAAAGTCTGTGGATAATTGGATTAAATTACTTGCAGCCTGTAATATCAAAGAGTTGTTTTTAAATGGCAGAAATTCTTTCTACAGTTTGCCTAACGCACTTTTTGCAGCCCAAACTTTAGAAGTGCTTAGTTTACGTGGATTTAAGCTCGAACTCCTCTCTCATGGCATAAAGTTTTCATCTTTGCGAGAGTTACACATTTTTTCCTCGTATTTGGACGAGCAATTACTTCAATCTCTATGCGCAAGCTGTAGGAATTTAGAAGTTTTGTCTTTAGGTGGATTTCATGGACCAATCAGTTTACAAGTTGCAGGAATTTTACCTAAACTAAGGACCGTGAAATTGGTAGATTATTGCCAGCCTAAATTCCAGATGGTTGATATTGCAGCACCTAATCTTAAAGACCTTGAAATTAGCTCCTTTGGTCAGGACCTACATATAATTAACATAACTGCTTGCAAATCCATAAAGCATTTGAACCTCACTGCTGTGGCTGTCACGCTGACGAATGGTTAGACAACCTTTTTCCCAATCTTCCCAATCTTGAAAACTGTTACTTATTTTCTTGTTCGTCGTTGAAGATCATTAAGATTTCAAGTGAACGGCTCAAGTATTTTCAAGTAATCAAGTGCAATAATCTGATTGAGGTTGATCTGGATGCTCCCAACTTATTAGGATTCTCATCTGATGTTCATTATGGAAAAGATATTGTTCATCTCTTGCCCACATTCAAAATGAAAGCTTCACATCTGTTGGAAGCTAATCTCATTTTGATCCCACAAACCCGTGACACTCACTGGTACACTAAGCTCATGGAGTCTCTTGGTAACTTTAATCATTCCAAGGCTATTGCACTGCGCTGTACGATGGACAAGGTACGTACGTACGTGCTGTTGGTAATACTGTGTTAAAAATCAGAAAATCAGAGAAGTAAACAAACGTTAGTTCAATAAACAATACGTGAAATAATAATTCCGAGCCCACAAGTTGCTTGTGTGTCCTTAAGGAATTTAATCCCCTCACTGTTGCCCAAGGTTTTGGACTAATTCCTCTCAGGATAGAACGGAATAACTATTCTGCAATACTGGCAATCGAAACTACAGAATTTCAGCGAACTCAACAGACGGAGCAAATCACACTCGACACTTATGTTTATTTAGAAAATAATGCAACAATGTAGAAAAAAGGGAAGAAATTTTCAGATTTTTTCATATCTTAAAAATGAGGCAAGCCTCTAAATTTATAGACAAAGGAAGGGTGAAATGGAGAGGTGCAATCTAAAAGGTGTCTCTTCCATTTCTCATTCACACCCTTTAAAGAAAAAACGCAATAATCCCCACCATGAATGGGGAATGGGCATATGTGGAAAAACATGCATGAAAATAAAGTGTGATTCGCAAGGATTAATCGCATCTGGATAAGTAGGTTTCTCTTTGAACTTTCCGTAGTGAACTTATGTCGGATATACTCGGTCAATCGGTAGAATTGATATATTTGAACCGTCGAGCTTTGATGTATACCTAGACAACCATAAGTCACACAATCAACCATTAACCGTCTTTGGTTCTCATTATTGTGTTCGTTTCAGCCATGAACACCACCTGGTTCATAAGTGCGTAGAGAAATGGCCTTACAGAATTCTCCTTGAAGCGGCTTACACTTCACACTTACATAGGTGATTCCTAAACGTGTTATCCCGTGATACACTATTTGATATACCCTGTATCAAACTTAGAAACGATTAAAAAATGTCTTAACATTTTATCCTTGTTACTGAACATTGTCTTCATCACAAGAATGGATTAAAATATTATATTTGACAATGTTGAATCGGTCATGCATAACTTTGTTTGCGCTCCTTGAACCTAGGTCTCGGACCTCCAAAATTCTAGGTAGAGTTACCGCCATGATGACTTGTCCTCGGCCATAGTCTCATTCCCTTAGATGATTTCTCAACTCTCTCTCTAGTTAGGCCTTTTGTAAGCGGATCCGCCACATTATCCTTTGATTTTACATAATCAATTGCGATAATTCCACTAGAAAGTAGTTGTCTAACAGTTTTATGTCTACGTCTTATGTGACGAGACTTTCCGTTATACATAACGCTCTCAGCCCTTCCTATTGTCACTTGACTATCACAATCTATACATATAGGTGCCAAAGGTTTGGGCAAAAATAGAATATCTTTCAAGAAATTCCGAAGCCATTCACCTTCTTCACCGGCCTTATCTAAGACTATAAACTCAGCTTCCACTGTAGAGCGATCAATGCACATTTGTTTGGACTATTTCCAATACATCGCTCATCCACTTAGAATCGGTTGAAACGGTGATCTAATTTTCATCACTATATCCCTCTATTATCGCGGGATACCTATTGTAGCGCAAAGCATAATTTGGAGTATATTTCAAATGCTTAAAAACTCGTTTCATTGTTATGAAAGTTCAATGCAAACTTTCTTATATCGCAGACTAATACGTCTCAACTTTCAATTGCATATTAGATTATTGACTACACTTAATGTAGTAATAGTATATTATAACAATAGCTGAAATGATTGGCATCAGTTGTGACTATAACCTTTTAATATATAACACATTTATCAATCACTCCGTCATTTTCCAGCATTTGTATGTTATTTATTCATAAGCCTATATGATATGCAAATTATAGCACCTCCATTCATGAAACAAATCCAACTTGCAATGGATTTTGGTCATGTTCATCGGTTGGTTCACCTCATTATAGACCAACGTATTAATATGTTCGTTCACGAACGGTCATGTCCATACAAAAACGTACAGACGTATCTTTCTATAAAAAAATCACAACCTTCAAAGTGACATCATTTCATAAAAGAACTAAACAATATAAATTTTTCAATAAATAAAATGATCTTTCGAGAAAGGCACGTGACCAACTTTCGAATTAGTAGTTTCATCAACTAGTCTTCATTAAGACTAAACAACTGATGAATTTACCAACTACTAGATCAATGGGGTTCAAAAATTATATCATTTAGACATTACGTCTAACATTGGCTTTTGTCATGCATAAGCTAAAAGCCCTCACATTTTAAGTATTTCATCAATATATCATCTACATATAATCAAATAATGACTATATGACTTGAAGTATTCTTAATGTAAACACATTTGTGTACATTCATTAATTTTTTAAACCATTTGACAACATTATTTGGTCAAATCTCGTATGTCATTGTTTGGGTGCTTGTCTTAGTCTGTAAAGTGACTTAACAAGTCGACACGCCTTCTTTTCTTTTCCAGGAACCACGAACCCTTCAGGTTGTTCCATATAAATTTCTTCCTCCAAATCTCTATTTAAGAAGGTTGTCTTTTACGTCCATCTGATGGAATTCAAGGCCATACACGGTAGCTAACGCTATTACCATCCGAATAGATGTAATTCTCGTTATGGGTGAGTATGTGTCAAAGTAATCAAGACTTTCTCTTTGGCAATCAATCTTGTCTTATATTTGTCAATAGTACCATCAGCTTTTATTTTCCTTTTGAAAATTCACTTAGAATCCAAAGGTTTATTTCCTGGAGGAAGATCAACCATTTTCCCAAGTATGATTACTTAATATGGATTATATCTTACTATTGACAGCTTCTTTTCGAGGAAAACATAACTTCTTCTAAAGTTTGAAGCTCATTTTCTAATAAGACTGTCAGAAAATATGATCCAATGGAAGCAGGTGTCCTTTGATATCTTGGATTCACCTCATTAGGTGTACTTTACTTTGCTTCTTCCCGAGATCGCTTAGATATTTCATTAGACGACTCATATTCCTTTTTATACGGATAAATATTCTCTAAGAATTTAGCATTATCTAATTCGATTACCGTATTAATATGAATGTCGGGATTTTCTGATTTATGAAGCAGAAAACGATATGTCTTACTATTTGTTGCATATCTTATGAAAACGGAATCAACAATTTCCGTTCCATTTTTTTTTATCCTTTTTGGGTTTAAGAACATTCACTTTACCCAAAATAACCCCCACACTTGAAAATATTTCAAGTTGGGTTTTCTTCCTTTCATTCATTTTTCATATGAATGGATTCTGTTTTGCTATGGGGAACTCAATTGAGTATTTAGTTAGTTGTAAGAATAGCTTCTCCCCACAAGATCTGGGGTAAACCAAAACTTACAACAAGGCATTTTATCATCTCCTTTAACGTTCTACTCATTCTTTCCTCAATTCCATTAGATTGCGCTAAGTAAGGGGCAATCGTTTGATAAATAATACCACATTCCAAACGTATTTCTTGAAAAGGAGATTCACATTCACCATCCCTATTACGTTGTAGAGCCAACCACAAGAATTGTTGTTTGTGTCACGACAAAGTCAGAATTTATAAATGGTGAAGTTTTTAATCTTCAAACCAATCTAACACATTCAGAATTATAAACGGTGAAGTTTTTAATCTTCAAACCGAGTAACATCTGATTCAACTAGATCTAATAACCGGTGAAGTTTTTAATCTTCAAACCGAATAATATGTGACACAATCAAATTTAATAAACGGTGAAGTTTTTAATCTTCAAACCGAATAATAAATTGGAGTAGAAAATCACCAAGATTTTAATCTCCAAAACGAGTATAAAGTCACTTAGACTTTAATTTCCGACAAATGAGTAGAAAGTCACGAAGACTTTAATCTCAACGAACGAGTACAAAATCACGCAGATTTTGATCTCGAAGCAGGAGTAGAAAATCATGAGATATTATACTCCATAACGGGTGTAGAAAATCACTAGAGTTTTTAATTCCCTCTCCAAATGAATTTTCAACTAAACCATTATAACACTTTAAACAGTTTGATCTTTTTCTCTAATCAAACACATATATGTTTATCTTTACATATATTATATTCACTATCTCAAAAATACTTTAAGTATTAGTGTAAGCCTCATACTTTCAGTGGAGGTCAATCTTCATTTGTTTTCACGATAAGTGATGTAAATGAAAATAAAGTCACTGGACAAAATTTGTTTGAAAGCCACGAATCCAATTGAAACGATCAGTTTCAAAAAATCTCATTGGCATCACACCAATTCAATTTCATTAGGTGTGTCGTTCTTGTCTTTTGTCCTTTAGGCTACCATATTATGTATCACAAATAAGTCCTCAACCGAAAGTACAAGCGCTCCTTGAACGATCTATAAATTACGCCGTAAAAGTCGTTTCCTTTGACGTCTTTTTGATTGGATACTTCGGCATACATGAATCCTTCTTTCAAAATGAAGTATCTTGAGATCATGAAATAGTCGCTCGTCCTAAGCAGTATTGCCATCACTTTCTTCTGAAACGAAGAAGATAGGGCAAATTCCAATTTTTAAACACAGAACAAAGTGCCTCTTACGGGAACCATTTTCAATTTCCCATCTTGCTACATTGTTGGAATGCACTATAATTCTATTTAATCATTGTTGTACTGCCCAATGCCTTCACATTTGTCATGTCTTCAAATTACTGGAATGGTTACAACCAGTGATTATTATTGTAAGGCAACTATTCGACATGCCTTTCTCCGAAATGGTAATTTCATTATGCCAAAGCAACACATGGCAGTAGGTGGCATCATTATGGTAATCTTCAAACGAATCATATGCTTAACATATGTATTTTATAGCAGAACATTCTAAACAAGATAAATTTGCTCTATTAATCATTGCTGTCAAATTTCATGGCCATGCAACATTTGGTATAACTTTGCCACATCATACTGAAGGATTGCGTATAGGTGTTCGTAACACGCAGAGGAAGACAATAACAATCCTAGGCAGATTTTTTCATGTTTAAAATTTATTTACATGTCAAAGATCGGTCTAAGACGTACCTGGTGAAGAGAATCTCGTTTCAAAATTTCTTCGATAGTGCGAAGACTCTATGCGTATCCACA
>MU727294.1:0-22359 GCA_026770625.1 Nicotiana glauca
ACCGTTTTGTTGTAATTCCAGGGTACAACAGTAGGATCTGTCATGGGCTTCTGTGGCACGCATCCAATAACCACTAGCTCATTCAGTCGAAGTGGTTTAATTGTCCCCCGGACCACATAGGCTCCTTTTGGCACATACATTGGTGTTCCCTTTTTTACTTCAAATCTTTTTGGAGGACTCAAGGTCAATTGATTTTCTTTGCTGCCTCGTGGGATATAGAGAACACCATCTTTTGGAGGCATTGCCTCCGTTCCTGCTTCGATTTTCATTTCTGGTTTTGTCTGGGTAGCTTTAGTCTTCTTTTCCTCTTTATCTTGCTTCAAGGTAATTTTTGGCTTTCTCTCTGCATCAGCGAGGGCAATTATGGCTTTTAATAACCGATCAAATTCCCCATCTTCACAAATTATTCCAATTACTGGCCCATTATTGTGAGCTAGCAATGGGTTGTTAGTTATATTTGGGACCTCCTCGTCCCTTACCACTATCTTCCCTTGTTCTATCAAGTTTTCTACTACCCTTTTTAGGGTCCAACAATCATTGGTATCATGCCCTTCCGCCCCCGAGTGATAAGCACACCTGACACCGGCTCTGTAAGCAGACGATGCTGGATTTTGCCTTGTTTGGGGGACTGGTTGTATGAGATCCATCTGGACAAGCTTAGGAAATAGATTGGCATATGGTTCACCGATAGGTGTGAAGGTTTGTATCCTGGGTGGTTCCTGGGGACGGAAGTTATTCTGGGGTGGTTGAGGATTATAATGGTTTCGGTAAGGAGGCTGATTTCTAGGAAGTGGAGCTTGGTTTCGGTTGGCTTGTTGCGGTGGTCGGCCATAAGGTTGAGCATTCATGACTGTAGGGATGAGGAATATAGGCCATATCTTGGTGGGGGTAGTAGTGCTGCGGGGGTCTTTCTGGAAAAAGAGACCTGGGGGTATGGTATTTTCTTGCATCTGTCGCCACCATGGACGTTTCTTCCTTCTTCTTGCCCCTCGCTACTCCTCCAGACCCACCCTGAATGGCTTGGGATGTAGCCCTTATAGCGGACTGACTTAAGATTCGCCCTGTTTTCAACCCATTTTCAACCATTTCACCGATTTTAATTGCTTCTGCAAAAGGTTTTCCTATGGCCGACATCATATTCTGGAAGTAATCGGGCTCTTGGGCTTGTAGGAAGACAGTGACCATCTCTATCTCATCTATTGGAGGTTTCACTCTTGAAGCTTGTTCACGCTACTTAATTGCATATTCTTTGAAATTTTCTGAGGATTTCTTCTTTAGATTTGTCAGAGAGTTCCTATCCGGCCCAATGTCTATGTTGTATTGAAACTGTCGAACAAAGTCTCGGGCAAGATCATCCCCGATATGCCAATGTGAGATATCCTGATCCATATACCATTCTGAAGCAATACCAATTAATCTTTCCCCGAAATATGCCATCAATAATTCTTCCCTGCCACCGACTCCCCATAACTGATTGCAATACTTCTTCAAATAAGCGATGGGGTTGCCATGCCCGTCATACTTTTCAAATTTTGGTGTTTTGAACCCTGATGGCAAATGGACATGCGGGAACATACACAATCCTTGCATGTTCTTTAAGTTCTGTTCGAGGCTTCTCATTCTCTTAGCCATGTCATCCTGCTCGGGTGCTCTCGGATTTTGGTCTTGCCCACGCGTAAGCTCGTATCGAGGCTGCTGAGGGTAAGCGTTGGTGGTAAACTGGGTAGGTTCCAACGAGAAAGATGGTGCTTGGAATGTGAATGAAGATAAGTCAAAATTAGGCCTGTGTATAGCGGGTTGTGCAGCAGTTGGACAAGGCGGTGCAGTGAATATGTTTGTAGCCACGTCTGTCGCTGATACCCGGGGATAAGACTCAGAGGGTGATCCAGTGGAGTGAGCTAAAATGGTAGGATACCCGAATGGGGTAGTTGGATAGCTTACAGGGATGTTGGAAGTCCCACTTGCCCTAACAAAAAGCTCGGGGAATCTAGGGATCACACTTGGCGGCTCTCTTCCATTGTTCCAGTCATCCAACATCTCCAACATGCGGAGAAGCAGGATTCTGTTTTCCTTAGCAGTAGCTGATTCAGAAGTTGGGATGGCCGAGATTGAACTCTCCTCTGAAATAGGAATCGTTGGTAGAGGAATTTCTGAAGACATTTCTACACTCCCTTTCGACCTTGTGAAGTAAGTGTGAACACTTCCTTTCGACTTTGTGACGGGCGGCTGAACACTTCCTTTCGACCTGGTAAAGTATGAATGTGAGGCCAGACTACCACAAAACCAATCACCTTTCTATAGGACCTGAACACAGCAACAACTGGTTAATTTGAGACAAGTAACACATAGGTAACCTCACATTGGGTGTGATGCACCTATACAATTAGATGGATTTCTACATATTTTGCAACGGTTGCATGCGTCATCCCGACCTTTCCTTATGCTTTTCCCTATTTCCTTTTATTTTATTTATATACTTTATTAGGGTTACGGTCGAATCTGATGAAGATTGCCTACGTATCATGCCCCGCACGAATCAGACCAAGCGTAGTTTGCAAAAATGAACGCAAAGAAAGACGCAAAGAATAAAGAAACAATTTTCTGGGAATTTTCCACTTCATTAATAAAACATTTTATTACCAACTAGAAATTTGGAAAGGGAAACAACAGACTTAAAACAAAGTACAGACTCAAATACTACCAACAAACTTTGGTACGAAAAGGAGAATGGATTCTAACAGACAACAGACTCTAGAAAAAGAAAATACAACTTGAGCTACGAGTACATTAAAGCTTCAAATTGTGGTGCCCGCGGAGCATCGTTCGGCCTCGCCGCGGGCTTAGGCGCAAGATCCTTTTTCAATTGTTCCAACTCATACATTATCCTCTTGACAAAAATCGTCACTGTTGAGAAGAAGGTAGAGCGGGTCATGCCTTTACACACTTGGCCTTTCTTGACGATGGCGTGGGCAATGGTTTCAATCCTGTCCCTGGTTCGACCCTTTTCTATGAGCAGACGCCTTATTTGATCATTACGGGCTTCCAAAATTTGAGAATCCTGAAGATACTGATTCCGCAACTGTTGTATTTCTTCTTCCATTCGGGCCAATAAATCATAGCAGTGTCCACTTTCGGTCTTGAAAGCTTTGTCTTGCTTAGCTGCTTCGTCTTCAAGAGTGGTCATCTTTCTTTTCAGATGGACACTGATTTTTTCATAATCTCTCTTCAATTACTGCAAGTAATGGGCGCGTTCTTCTGTTCTCTTTGCCCACTGTGCCCGGAGTCCTGCTACGATACCCTTGGATTCTTTCAGCTCGTCCTGGCATTCAACGATTTCCCTTCTCAAACCCTTTATCAAACGTTCATCCGTCCAACTCCTTTGTTGCTTGTCAGCATCCACCCTCATGTGTTGGATTTGTGCTCTCAGGGCTTCATTTTCTTGAGCCAGCTTCTTTTTGTCCCCCTCATTGGCTGCAGCATGCACACTGTTCTTAAACATAAGGTCTTGGATTTGCTTCTCCATTTTTCCCATCTTGGCCCTGTATTCATTTTCTTTAGCCAACCAGGTCCATTGTTCTTGTGATGACTCAGCGAAATCTTGGAGGTGAGGTCTTTTAGCCGGCCTCTCGGACTCAAGATCCCTCTTATACCAAGTGGGGTATCCTGGCAGTACTTCTCCTTTGTCCCAATCTCGTATGCAAATGTCTGCTTTTAGGTACTGACATTCATTCCAGATTTTGCGAACTACTGCTTCAGGGAATTGACCGTTAGGCCCAATTTCGACTACCTGTCTGCTAAGATCTTCATTCTTTGGGACTATTTGGCATCTTCCCAGCTGTCTCAATACTCGGTATGTGGCATAGGGTTGGATACTTTTAAGTCCCATTAGCAGAAAATGAGACCCCGTGGCTGACATGTATATGATTTCGTCTACAAATAACCACCCGAATGTCCACTCTATTTGGCGTGTGAAGACAGAACGCAGACGTGTCACCCATTCGGTGACCCATTCTGGCAAATAAAATCCGTCGACTCTTGTAGGAAACTCTTCTATACATGTTTTCTCCGACGATCCGTAGATCATAGATTGAGGGCGATGGCATAAGTGTTCGACCATCCACATTTGCAGCAATACGTTACAACCCTCAAAAAAGTCATCTCCGGATTTGCAAGCAGTAAGAGCGCGGAAGATGTCGGCTACTATCATCAGTGCTAGAGTGTTGTTTTCCTGAGTAAGTAAAGTACTGAAAACCCCGGCTACTCGTATATCAATTTTCCCATCTTTTCTAGGGAACACCAGAAGTCCTAGAAAGGCCACCATAAACGCGAAACACATGTGTTCCTCCCATTTCAGGCGGTTTCCCTTGCTACAGATTTTGTTTTCTGGGTTATTGAATCCTCCTACATGACCATATCTGTCGTATATGAATGTCAAAGCACAAAAACCATTTGCCAAGTCCGGGTTATGGACCACCCTTCGTATCTTTAAAGAGTCTAAAAACTTGTGGACTGCTACAGCCCTTGGAGAAATCAAGTACTGCTTTCTTAATGGAACCTTGGGATCCCCGATGTATCCAGCTATCTCTTCCAATGTCGGGTTAAGCTCAAAATCTGAGAAGTAAAATACATTGTGTGCCGGGTCCCAGAATGGAATCAGTGCCCTTATGATATCCCCCCTCAGATTAATTTTCAGCAACCCAATAAGGCCTCCCAAGTATGAATTGACCATGTCTTGTCCTGATTTGCCCAAGTCATCCCACCATATATGTAATTCCAACGGGATCTTGTTTATAATAGCTTCGGATGTATTCTGACTCGTGCTCATTCTGCACATTTCTTAATGTGATTAACAAAACAAATAAAACTAACTATATTTTTTTTATTTTACAAAAGACTCGGTTTTCGAACGCGGCCTTTCAGCACTTCGGGGACAAAGATTTTAAGGCCGCGTGGGCCAACTGACAAGACTAAAAAAATGACCAACGGTGGCCGTTTACGCAAAGTCAGTCTTCCGGCGTCCCTTTCGGGGACATTTGGCTATTTTTGACAAAAGCAGCATCACCGGACTTATTTATGACGAAAGTACTAATTTTGACATTTTTGGCATTGTTTTTTTACAAAAGGAGAAAGTTGGACCCGATGAGGGTTGCCTACGCATCCCACACCCTGTGAGAATCAAACTGGCGTAGTTCAGGGTAGATAAGACGAATTATTTTTTGAAAACAAGCCTTTTCCTTTTCTTTCAACAACGTATTTTTCGACCAAATAATTTGAAAATAAGAAGAATAAAATGAAGATTTTTTTTTGCTATTTTTTTTTTTAAGAATGATAAAATATATATATTTTTTNCGTAAAGCAAACAGGATGCAGCAAGATGGTCTTTTTTCATTTCAGGTTACCTGTCCTAGACGGATCCAACCCCTGTGTTGAGTCCCCTAAGTCAAATGCAATGTGATGCAAATAAGCGTTCCTACTAGGGATCCGGCATGAAGTCAAGTTATTCTAGGTTCAAAACCTAGGTATGTGTTCTAGACTGTGTACCCGAGCGGACGACTCGAGTCGGGGAGGGGGCTACGTACCGGGGACCCGCGGGATCGTCCAGCTTTGTAACTTGCCCGACCTCTTTCTTATTTCAGGGTAAAACACTAACAGAATAGGGAGTCTCAACCAGTAAGCAACATCCCCGGAGGTGAGAAGAGAAGGGTTTCGGCACAATTTATATATACAGTTCAGATAATATCAAAGCGGTAAAATATTTAGCAGGAAAACATGTAGGAAAATCAGATAAAGCCGAACATAACAGTTATTCTAAGCTCGAATTCTTAAACCCTGAACCAGAGATTCTGGGTTTGTCGTCCCCAGCAGAGTCGCCAGAGCTGTCACACCTCCTTTTTGCGCACCTTACCCCGAGGGATAAACGTATAAGGGGATTTTTTCCATTTAAAGTGATATTATTCGAAATGAGATTATTTATTCAATTCAGAGTCGCCACTTGGGAAAGGTTTGGCTTTTGGTATCCCAAGTCACCGGTTTATCTTGAATCCCCAATTGAGGAAATTTTCGACTTTCCAAATGAAGTCTGCGAACCAGAAATTCTAAGTAAGGAATTCTTTTGACTCGAGGGAAGGTGTTAGGCACCCCCGGATCCCGTGGTTCTATCACGGTCGCTTAAACTATTATATTCGGCTAAAAATATGATTTTATACATGTTATCCTATAGTGCAATTTTAAAGATTATTTACCGCTTTATTATTATTATTATTATTATTATTTTGAGAATTGCGACGTCGTGAAAACACATTTCGAACCACGTCATATCAATATACCCGTGGCTATTGACATATTTCGACTTCGTCGAGATTTGGATTTGGGTTACATAAATGTGCACCTTGAATTTAAGAAAGTAAATTATTAAAAGGCGTGCCTAAAAGATGCTAGCGCATTATTATTTTGGGGAAGATCGTGAAATTTGCTAAACGGACCATCCCAAATTCTGAGTATTTTAATATATACACTCATGAGGGCCCCGCTATTTATGTGTTTTGTTTGGCGGGGTTCATCTCATTTTTTATTTAAAGGCCGGTCCTAAAGAAACTACATTTTTATTAAGTTCGTCTCTAAAAATGAAATAATAATTAAAAAATCCTAATTAATTTACATGCTCAAGAATTGTTAAAGTCGGATTCCGAACACAGTTTGTTAAATCAGAATATAAACGTGCATATGGGCAGTCCGTTTGCCAATCAAGGGCCCAGGTCCGACGCATGCTATATTATACGAGACCTAGGCCATCTTACTCCAATATTGGGCCTAGTTAATTTATTCCTCTACACATATTAACAGTTTTGCAATACAGAAATGTAAGCTGATAGTATCTGATTAAACAAACTACTGTAGGTTTTAGAAAAAGCAATCACTTGGAATGAGATAACTTAGAGGTCTAGTTTTAATCCTAAATTCAAACCTTTTAATGCTGAAATCAGATTGCCATGGTAATTAAAATGGTCTGCTGGACCGGATTCTATTTGACATGCCTTTGAACATATACTACCTAATGACTGATCAAAATAAGAGAACATTATTAACTACATCACTATAAAAACTGTCCAGTTATACAAAATGACGAAATTTTCATAGCAATAGTATAAAGAATGACCTAAGTACAATCAGTTAAAAAAACTAAATCAAATTTATAACTTCAACTCTTCATACATATTCATGCTCACCGATGATCCTAACACTTTTAGAGCTGGAAGCTACAACAATTAACCATTATCGTTATAGAATCATCTTAATGACATAGATAACTAGATGGACTTCAACAAATCTAAGTAGCTCATAGGTTCAGTACAAGTTTGCGATCATATAACCAACAGTTTCAAAGTTCCTCTAGTTTAACTACAAGCAGGTTTCAAGCGTTCAAATTAATGCTAAGGCATTTTTAAAATTGGACAGTTATAGGCTAAACTAATAGTGGAATACAGAGACAGATTCATGTGTTAACAAGGCTTCTTCATTTGATTTCATCATTATGCAAATACATTGAGCAACTTCAAAGCATTAGATGTACCTGGATAATAAAAATAGAAGAAGGAGGAAGAGTAGTCAGTCGCAGCAATAACAACACAGCAACAACAGCAATAGATAACCAGAAGCAATTTGGAGTTCCAAAACAGCCACAAGCACAACCCCGAAAGTTTGTAAAACCAAGCAGGATTGATAGAACAACCCCAAAATGACACCCAAAACTTAAACTTGAATTCAGGGACTGAAGTGCAAACAATCAGCTTTTTCTTTTTTTAATGTAATAGTAACCTTTCTTTACTCTCAAAAATGCTCTCTCACACTGATTGAAAGGACTCCTATGACTGAATTCAAAACTCTAAGAATGCTCTCTCCAAGACTGATTTTTAGAACCAAGAAAAGAACATAAGAAAACTGATGGCTTCTTTTCAAGTATGACTTCTGAAATTGATTCCAAAACCAACCAAGAATTCTTTAAAGAAAAATGTTCGTTTAAGACTTGACCAAACTCTCCAGTTTCTAAGCTCTCAAACTGATTTTTAAGTTTTAAGAAAAATGCTCTCCCAATGTTCTTTTTTCTTCTAGTCCTTTTTTTTTTTCAGAGTGTACTCCCCGTCTATCTATCTTCAGAAAGTATTTCCTTCCTATATACCCTCTCAAGCTCTCTTTTCTCCTGATTTTTAGGCAACTAGTGGACCTTTAACTAACTTGTTTTAGGCCTTAAAATCAGAAATGTTGTTTCCACTACTAGTTGTCTTTTTACTATTTTAATTCCACTTATCCTTGTCCCTATTCTGCCCTCTCATAGACCTTAAAATTCAGCAGCCTTTAAACAAACTATCCAAGTGATTTAAATCCCCCAAACACCCCTGAAAATACTGCAATCATTACCCCTAAACCCCTGTGATTTACTTAGACTAATGTTATTACCAATTCAAACCTTTAACCTGTATTACCCTTCCAGCTAATGACCAATTCAATCAATCAATTAATTTTAAACAACAATTAACCCAAACTAAATCTTAATTACCATAAACTGAGTCTACAACAACTATTAACAATACAACTTACCAAGCTCAATCACTTAGCCATATGAACTGACTGCTAACAAGCATATCAAAACTAAATTCGATACAGAACCACATCAATTCAGGCTTGCATTGAGATTGGACCAATGATTCAAAGCAACGTGCATTGGATTACTAAGGTCAGATTGATGACACAGATACAAGGAATAAGCTAACACAATTCCAAGTTAAACCTATACAAAAATGCAGGATCATTGTCAGTATATTGACAATGAGTCCTGAAGCTAAGTGCCTAAGGATCAGTACCTACAACATTCGATATCAAACCATTTGACGTAAACTACTAGACTACAAATAAGAATGAATTAATCGATGAAACTATTTATAACATATGTCATTAATTTACAGAAGAAAACTGACCAAGTAAAATGGTCGGATGTAGAAAGAAGAGAATAATGGATAAAAGATGAACTACAACGAAACTTAATCAGATAGGCATTAATAACAACAAAAGGAAAAAACAAAGAAGCAGAGATACCTCGAAAATCGTAGACCAAATTTCATTCCATATGCTTCTTCGAAATTGGTTCCCAATTAGTATTATATGTCTATTTCGTCAGAAATAGGCTTATAATACTAACTAGAAACCCATTCGATCTTGATAACTTTGAAACAATATGACCCGCTGAACCCTTCGTCATTCGACGAGTTTTACTTGGATTCGAGCCAAGTTGGTTAAGGATTAGGAGTGAGGAGGTAAATGGGACTATTGGGTGTGACTCTGGGAGGGTTTGGTGATAGCGCCGCCACCAGGTATTTTAGGGCGGCGCTAGGGTTCTTGGCTTTGATTCGTTATTCGACGAATTCCAGGTTGATTCGAGGGGAACTAATGTTGTTAAGGCGGTGAGGGAGGTCCAGGGGTGGCATGGTGTTGATTTGGTGGCCATTAGACAAACTTGGGTTGGGGCCTGATTCTTCGATTGGATATTCGAAGAGTCTGGTTGGGATTCGAAGGAAGCTGATAGGATGGTTGGAATGGGGAGGTTGTGGGGGTTCAATGGTGTAAATATGAGGGTCATTGGACCACCGGAACCGCCGTGAGGCGATTTTCGGTGGGTAGTTGACGGTGGTCTACGGCGACGTTACAGGGAACTCATTTGAGTCTCTGAGAGAGACGATGGGTGGGGTTTGGCTATAGGGGTGGTGTTTATTTTGGGAATATATACCAGCTGGGGGATTTGATCCAGGCCGTTGGATCAATTAAGATCGACGGCTTGGATCAACCTACTTACCGAAACGGGGTCGTTTGAGTAGGCTTGAGACCGGGTGGGTTTTTGGTGGATATGGGTCGGGGTATAGGGGCGATCGGCGATCGTTGGATCAAATGGAATGAATGGCTTGGATCAACATACCTGAAACGATATCGTTTTAATGATGCTGGGGACATACTGGGCCGTTTGATCTAATAGAATCAACGGTCCAGATCGAGTGTGACTAAAACGACGTCGTTTAGACGTCTGTGAAGCTTGATCAGTTGGACCGGGTTAAGAAGGTGTTTTTGGGCCTGGTTTGGGTTAAATTTGGATGGCCCAGTCCGATTTTTCTCACTATTTTTTGTTCTTTTCTTCATTTTAATTCCTAATTTAAAACATTAAAATCCTAGAAAAAATGAAATTAACTTCTACTAATAATTAACACACAAATTAAATACCAATTTAAAATAAAATCACATAACTAGACCTTTAAACGACAAAAATGCAACTTGGCTAATTTTTTGTGATTTTTTTTATTTTTGTAAAATAAATTACTTAATTAATCTTAACTGTAAAATTAAATCAAAAGATGCAAATGCAACATATTTTTTTTGTATTTTGTTAATTTAAACAAATAGACATGCATACGCAAATGCAAATAATAACACAAAAATTCAGAACAATTGCAAACTATCAAAAAATTATTTTATTTTGGAATAATTCGTTCAGGGCAAAAATCACGTGCTCACATTTAGTTATGTAATTAGTACTCCCTTATTAGTCTATTTATTTTAGCATGACTTATTAATTTCAGATTATGTTTATTTTTATTATGGATTTTAAATTAGCAATATTTATACTACATAGTTTTGTTGTCAAATATTTTAGGATAATACTATGATACATCTCATATTTTATATTATTTTCTTGAAAAATACCTTATATAGTTGTATCTTACTAGGATTAAAGAAATATTTTGAACACAAGTTATATGTTTTGTGCTACGAAGATTTTATCGAAAAAAAAACCCGAAAAAATCCGAAAAACCCGAAAACCCGAGAAAAACCGAAATTGAAAAACCCGAGTTTTATTGGCTTGGTTTGATCTTTAGATTTAATAACCCGACACAATTGGTTTGGTTTGGTAATTGCAAAATCCGAACCAACCCGACCTATGTACACCCCTACTTCTTCCTACTTCCAAGGATTTTTGTTTCACCTTTTATTATTTTACTATTTCTCTTTAAATACTCCCCTTTCACCTTTAGTTGTCAAGCATTCTAAAAATAGATTTTCATTTTTACTTGTCATTTATTGATCTTAAGAGAAAAATAATTTATTTTTTCTGCTTTGCCGTTAGTATTAATAACTCATTCCAAATTATTTTTCAAATCCTATAAGAATATACACCAATTAATATTGGTATCATGATAAATTATGCTTCTCAAGGGGCGTGCAAAATTAATAGTGGACAAGTAAAAGTGAAACGAAAGACTAGCGAGTATATGTTTGAGAGTAGCTTTTTTCTTATTTAATCGACTAATATATGCGTTATCTCGAAAAGATCCCTTGCAGCAATTTCGTTAATTAAGAAGAAAGAAATTTCAAAAGGATTGTTTTATGGGAAAAATGAGGTTTTTAATTAAAATTCTTGAGAAGTTTTCCAAAAAAAAAAAAAACTAATATCCTGTTGTACTTTAATTTTGTATCGGAAAAAACAGTTATATTATCAACTCGTTCGTGGGAATGCTTTAACACTATATTCCGAAGACAGTGTTTTAGAACAGCTTTTAATTAATAGGAGTAAGTAATAATTAAAGCATCAGTTTTCTACTTGATTATATTTTTTTATTAACTTTACCCGTGCACCACTAACACGTGGCTGCATCACAGTGCACTATGCTCTGGTCCTCCTTTTTCTTCACCGGCAGTTCTTCACTGTAACTATCGGGGTGCTCTAACCAAAGCTCAAAGGGAAACCTATCTTTGTAATTGTACTTAATTATAATCTTTTATTTATTTGGTTATGTACCTTTGTCTCCACAAAGAATATGTAATCTTATAATTGTTCTAATTTATGAATTTTTATAAATAAAAGAAATTGCGTTACATCTCAAAAGCCTGATAAACTGTTTATAGTAACATTGATTACCAACCTAAATGATACAAAAAGTAATCTGCTTATGGTGATTAAGCTAATGCGACAGCATTAAAATTCATTACATCATATATATAATCTAAATCCTATAATAATTTACTATAGGTCTCCGTATGAGCTATATGTCATAGGTTCGGATATTTAAAGCAACCACAAATATTCGCATTAGGATAGACAATCTATATCATACCCCTTGGGATGCTACCCTTCTTCGAATCCTGTGTGAATGCAGGATATTTTGTTCACCGGATTGACCTTTGAGTTATAAACTTATAGTCACAAGACAAGCAATGTTCACTCTATTCCTAAATGTTTGTCATATTATTCTGGGATTATCTTCATTACGAGAAAAGCATTCACCTCGTAATAGTTATGGTATAAAATTAATTATTAGCTATCCAATGTCGTTTCAAATTATTAATTCATCTGTGTATGAATTTTAATTTGACAGTTTATATATATCCACCGACAGTTGTAGTTCGGTCCTTTTTCGGGCGCCGTGCATAGAGGGAGTTTAGGCCTCATTTGTTTTTCTTAAGATTAAGACGTCTGAATCTGAATACACATTTCAATATCAAAATGTATATTAAGATTAAGACATCTAAATCTAAATACGCATATGAATATATTAAGATGTGTATTAAGATGTGAATACTAAAAATTAAGACTGTTTGATTTTTAACATCTAAATGTATAAAATTTATCTTTATTTGAAAAATAATAAACATAAAATTAAAATGAAATACTAATTAATCTAATATTCTATCAATAATATATATATATTTTTAAAATATGATAGTTGTTGGTGGTGATGACTAACGGGTAAATACCAACTAAAGGCGGTGGTTGATGGTAATTTTGGTTGATGATGATGGTTCTTGCAGTAGCTAGTAGTGATTGGTAGTTGTGACGATTATGATTGAGGATGGTGGGTGGTGATAGTTAATAATAACGGGTGATGATTTGTGATTGAGGAAGGTGGTGGTAGATTATAATAATGGGCGGTGCCAGCTGTGATTGGTGATGGTGATGAAGTGGTTAGTTATGGTAGTTGAGGTGGAAAAATATTGATTGGGAGTAAGAATGATGGTGGTGGGAGTGGTGGGGATGGTGGATGGTGATAGTCGATAGTAGTGGCGGTATGATTGAGGATGATGGTGGCGCGGTGGTGGTGGTGGTGGTTGAGTATGGTAGCGGCGACGGCATGGTGGTAGTTGATAATGGTAGGCGGTGACAACAGTTAATAATGAATATGTGATAGCATCTTGATGAAATTAAGTCACTATTATAGATCTTAATCATACAAACCTATTCAGACCCATTAAGTAGTTGTGAAGTAAAAAAAAAACAAACACACTTAATGATTAAGATCTGAATAATTAAGATTCAGACTTTAAAAACAAACGTATTTAATGTATGATATCTGAATGATTAAAATGCAGACCTCCTTTAAGTGCAAACAAATAAGTTCTTAATGTACGTACCAGACTGTATTTTTTTCTATAAAGATAAAATAACAAGCATTTTAAGACGGATGAAGAAATAGGTAATACTCCCTCCATTTCAATTTATACGAACCTATTTACTTTTTAGTCCGTGCAAAAAAGAATGAACTCTTTCCTTATTTGAAAACAATTTACCTTTATGCAATGATTTATAGCCACACAAAATATATGTGCTTCATTTTATACCACAAGTTCAAAAGTCTTATCTCTTTTCTTAAACTCGATACCCAATTAAATAATTTCACATAAATTGAAACGGAGGGAGCAACAAATTATGGCTTCTGCTTAATTGCGGTAAACACGTGCACTTGTTTGGCAAATCAGAACATAAAACATAGACGTGGTCACGTGGTATAAGCTATTCGACTAGAATTATGTTCTCTGCGGAATTAGCAAAAAACAAAGATTCCAAAATGGTAATACACCAAAAGAATTAACGAAAAAGAAAAAGAAGACAGAAAAAGACAGTAAGAAAATGGAAAGGAAAAGAGAATTCTATGCTGGCATGTGATTCCTTCTTGTTTGAGAATCTTTATGTACACGTGAAATACAGTGCTCCATTGACAACTACCACCCTTGAGAAACAAAAGTATTTTCGAATTGCCCTTCGTCGGACCAAAGGTTTCACTTATTATATAGTTACTAGATAAGTGATGCCTGTGCAATGCACGGGCCCAATAGTTCCATAGCTATTTTCTTTTCATTGAATAACTTTTTTGCCTATAGAACTACTAATTTCTTGCCAAAGTCCTGAAAATAGAATGTTATATAGATTTTTCTTTTCCTGATAAAACTTGAAATAAGCTCTGCTACATGCTAACATATGACAAACATTTTAGCTCTTGTATTCCGAAGATGCTGACAATGTCTTCTTATTCCACAAGACACATATTTCAAAGATAGCATAATCTTGTCCGCAGTTATAATAGCTCGCTCCTCATTTAACTTCAGCAAAAGTTGGAGGATACTCTGCTGAAACAAAAAATCTTTCTACCGCAGCTGCCTAGAGCACCATAAAATGCATGGTTAAAACACCACTGATTCAAGAGTAATTCAAATAGAAAGATAAAAAATGCATAATCATCCGGAGGCACATTTTGGACGCACATAAGTTATAGTCGACTCAAACAAAATTAATCTCCCCTAAGTCCAGAGATAAGTTGGAACACTAAAGCGAAGAAAGAACATCCTCTTTTAAAGCCAAAATGAGAATCATTTCAGTTTGTCGATATGTCATGCGTGAATAGAGTTGTATCCACAAAGAGTCATCACCAATTCCATAGCATTGACAGTTAAGTTTCTCTCTTTTCTAGCAACACTTCAAAGCTTTTTCTCAATGCTCATGGAGCTTTTGCCATATGCTGCATTATTTCTCAAGGAAGTTACTCTAAGGGCAAAACTGAATATGATTTTATCACTAACAAACAGAGCATTCTTAATGTTTCACCAAAATGGATTTTAACATTAACTGTACATCTTTGTTGATTTGGTGCATGCTCAACAATGTTAAGAAATAGTGTTAACAATAATACTTAGCTCAAGATTCTTGAAGACTAACTAAACAAAAGATGTGAAAGCAAAACTCCAATTGTTCAAACCTTTTTGACAGACAACACAATAACAAACTTTAAAAACATAATGACATCAAAATAGTAACAATGGTGCAGTAGGGTGAAAAAGAACTCTCATGCATCCGTCTAGTACGTAAATATAAGATGTCAACCACACATATGCACATTCTTGAGATACTAAAATTGTGATCCTAGTATCTATGCACTCAACATATCATGACCATAATTGAAAGAAAACAATTGAAAGTGTAAAATCAGTCACAAAAAAGAAGAAAAAAGAAAACCATAGCAGCATCAACTAAGAAAAGTAATGGACAATGAGTATTAAGAAAATCATAAACACGTAAGAAAAGTCACAAATTTGACTAATGTTTCTTCCTTTTTCCTGCTTAGGCCCTCCCAAAGGTGCTAAAACAAAACAATTTAAGAGTATTACGAAAATCATAAACACGTAAGAAAAGTCACAAATTTGACTAATGTTGCTTCCTTTTTCCTGCTTAGGCCCTCCCAAAGGTGCTAAAACAAAACAATTTAAGAGTATTACGAAAATCATAAACACGTAAGAAAAGTCACAAATTTGACTAATGTTGCTTCCTTTTTCCTGCTTAGGCCCTCCCAAAGGTGCTAAAACAAAACAATTTAAGAGTATTACGAAAATCATAAACACGTAAGAAAAGTCACAAATTTGACTAATGTTGCTTCCTTTTTCCTGCTTAGGCCCTCCCAAAGGTGCTAAAACAAAACAATTTAAGAGTATTACGAAAATCATAAACACGTAAGAAAAGTCACAAATTTGACTAATGTTTCTTCCTTTTTCCTGCTTAGGCCCTCCCAAAGTTGCTAAAACAAAACAATTTAAGGGAATCAACTAAAAGCATAAACTAAATCAGATTTTTCACTAAAAAAAGTCAAAGAGAATACAAAGGCAATAAAATATGTACAATGATAAATTTTCAGATTTTTTTAAGAGTAAAGAATAACATGTTCAGAGGCATTGTAGCATAATAATCCTAACGTGTAATTTAACATTCCTAATTTTTGAGAAACGGGAAGAGTTGAACTCTCAACAAATATTATATCAGCTCAAAAAGATTGATCGAGACAATGAATTACTCAATGATGACTTCTCTACTCTAACTACAAAAAAGATATAAAAAGCTATATTTGTTATTCACAGAAAGTGAAGGGGCAGTAGAAACCTTTTTAAATAATAATCATAGACATATTTGATAATATGAGAAGATACTGAGAGAATAGTTTTTCGTCCACTCTAAAACATACATGTACAAAATGCCAGTAACCATAAATTTCTTCCTCAAAATATATACCCAACATATAATTGTGAAAGACATGAATATACTGGCCAGTGTTTTCCTTAAACATGATATTGACAATATCTAATTGCCTCAGCTCAATTTTGAGTTGCAAAGTAACTATTATGATGCCCCAGAAAATCAAGATAAATGATAGTGTGATGAAATATCCCCCATCTTTCATGAATCGTGAGTAATGTACCTTACTTAAAATTTTATAAAAGCACTGCTAGTGATTGCTTATGTAGGGCATATTTATTGATTCATTAGTACATCTATGGTATCAAAGACGGTGCAAATATGCACGCATGAGGAAAAAATAACAAAATAATCTTTTTCCGGCAAGTAAGAGAAACTTGCAGTACTACTACAATCTGTGCAATGTCGTCTTCACCGTTCATGTTAACCTTAGATTAACGCCTTTCAGAGTCCTTTTCACCTGCGTAAGTTTCGATTTCCTGCCAGTTTAATGGATGAAGAGGAAAGAAGGAAGCCCCCTTTATAACTTTATATGATCATGAACATTGCCAGAGATCATATGAATCTTGAAAAGAGCACACATTAAAGGAAGCCAAACTGCCTTTTGTTGTAAGCATTCATAAGCTTTCATACTGAGCCTTCCTTTTTGTAGTTTTAGCATCATATGATGCTCTTTTCCTTCAATATGTAAATATTCTCCTATAAAAAATAATGGAATTTGCACATTCTGCAAAATAAAAAGCAAATATTTCTCACCAAATAAATTTATTCACCATTGCCAAATGACTCCTCTTGACTGGCTAGTGCTGAAAGAAGCCTGTTTAATGGCCTAAAAGCATGAAGAAGAAAAATCTATTCATGAATCATCAAATCTCACACAAAGTATATAAAGAATAGGCCTATCTCTAAAATGAAATTAGACATAAATCAGCACATGCATGTCGAAAGCAATAAAGAAAATAAGGCCCCTGCACTTAAAATCTTTAATTGCTTCTTTAAACTTATATAGTTTCAACTTACCATCTACTTGAAAATCTAAAACGGAAAACAAATAAACAATGAATAAAGTAATCTTGAATTAGAAAAATTGTGCTTACATTGAATTTCAATTTTGGCGAAGAAATGCTTAACTTGGTTTTTCGTGGGAGTTCAACTCCTTCTTGTGCAAGCTTCATCAGTTTCTCCACCATTATAGTCTTGAGCTTATCATTGTCTTCCATGGCAGCAATCAAACAAACTTGTAACAATTGTTCCGATAGATTAAGGAAACTATGAAAGGAATAGAAGATGACATTGTCACATTATATAACAGTAATTAAGAAATGGATAGCTAAGAAGTAGAGAAGGAGAGAGCGACTATATAACAGAAAAATCAGAACCTCAACTCAATAATTCTATACTTCCATTACCAATATAATTTTGACTTCCTTACAACTCACATCGTGGTTGATATATGAATGAGTTTTTTCTCCAAATTAGATGCAGTACACCGAAATTCAACATTAGCAAATATTGATATTTGTTTGGCTTACTCATCGACTCCAATGAAGGAGAAAGAGATAAGGAAGCCACATGCATATACTGTGCCGGATTAACCGTGACTTACCTCTCCTGACCTTTACATCACGTGATACCAGAATCATTTCTTCACCGAAAGAAACAGTTATAGTTGTATGCTTTAAGAAAAGGATTCGGCACATGCTTTACAATTGGAGAAAAATTTCCCATTGAATCAATGATGAGACACGAGAATAAAGTCTTTTCCTACTTTAGTTGCAAGACCTGCAAGAAGAAAAGTAAGAACAATATCTGGATGAACATTACTCATCTAGTATAAATTCAATAGTAGCAGAAAGATAATTGACAGCGTCTGACAACATTCTTTTGACCTTAATTTGAAAATATTTGACTGAAAGAAACCCAGATACAATAATATCCACCAGCTCATCTTCATAACTCTTTGTGACTTAAATACTACCTCCAAATTTATCTGTTAACAAAAAATGCAAGATACTCCATCCAACCACCACCATCATCATCTTAAACCATCTCAAAATATTTAATTTCTTTATGACTATATCATTGTCAATTAGTTTTAAAATAAAACTCCAAGTTCTTTGTTACTCCTTCTCCCCTTATCCTTGCTATGTCACAGAAAGAATTCTAGAATCTTGTGGTTTTCATGTTTGAAAATTTGTGTACTTGGGTTTAGGATTTTGGTCTATTGATCTCAGCCTCTTCATTCTTGCAATTGGTAGGTTGGCCAAATCAAACACAAGTCATATGAGGTTAAGCATAAATTTAAGCACAAACTTAATTAATAACAAATGTAGAAGCAGTTTTGTAATTCAATAAGAACTAACAGCTGCGGTACATATCATTCACTAAAATATTTGCATTTCTGCAGTTCCTTGTAGAGTTCACTCTTGGTAGCATATTTTCGGATCAAATACACATGTTTTTGCATTAGTAAGTAGGATCATCAGCCTCCTGAAAGTTCTTCTTAAGACCCAAAATTGAGCACATTATCAAACAATTAGAGCTCCGTGTAAACTCAGAAAAAAGCTATCTCTTCTCTTCTCCATTTTCAGAAGAAGCATAAGCAAACATGGTTTCTTCTCAATAACGCTTACTGATTCAAGAATAGTAGAAAGTAAGCAGAGTTAATAAGAAGAGCAAAAGGTATAGCATAAATCATCTATCTTATGGCTTGTTACGGAGTTCCTCTGCAGGTGGCGGCTTTTCTAGCGGATTCAACAGTCTAACTCCGCATAACAGTAGTTGACGAGCACCTATAGAACACAATGAACCATATGATTACAAAAAGTGATTTTACTTTCTTGGAGATACAAAGAGCAACATCATAACCACCAGCACCAGCTTCAATAATAACCAAATTACAAATAAAATCCTTTGAAGGAGCTCCAGTAGGTAGAACGAAAAAATCTAATGTGTCATAACTGAGTTATTACGCGATGGAAAAAGAATGGGAACATGTAACTACAAATAAAATTATATTATCAAGTTACTTTAACCTTTTACAATATCATCTAACTACTCCACAAATTAAAATATTCACTAACACTATAATTACACGCAATTAATTAAAATGATCAATGAAAAAAAAATATCACTCTTGAGTGAGCTCTCTCCTTAATTTTTGATTTTCTATGCAAGTATTTACCTCCTTTATCCCTTCATCTTCGCGTCATCAAGATACCATTCTTGAATCCCATATGCTTAAGAAACTTATTCCCAGGAAAAAATTGAGTGAATGTCTTGGATATAAATCCGAATATGGGTTGCCGTGCAAAAGAGAGAAGCACAAAAATTTAGCTGAATTAAGTATATTATCAAACACGCTCCATGCATCAATTTTCATATTTAAGATAGAGTAAAGCTAGTAAGTTTTCCAATCGAAGAACAAGGATTACCTCAAGCAATATGACCTTTTATTCTTGTAGGGAAAAACCTGGGCTTGAGGTATCACATAGATATCAGAATTACAAATACTAATGGTGAGCAAAAAAATTTTGGTACTTCAGATTTTCTCTAGAATGGATGCATTTTGTATTAATTACTTTGTAACCAAAGAGAATACTGATAAAACGCCATTAGACGATTTTGGTCAGTAATTTTCGCAAGCAAACACCATTAAAGAATTAATTAAAAGAGACATCAAATAAGAGTTGTCCAAAATCACTCTTTGAACTATAAATTTCTAGACATGCATGTGAATATCAGGTAAAAAATACTGATACACTTGTAAGAATATAGCAAAAATTTACCCACAAACAAGTGCAAGAAAAAAAGATTAATTGGAGAAAAAACTTACCACAACTGAGAGCTAAGATTAGAGAGAAATTAGACGAAATGGATAATCTTCCCAAGAATTGCATAAATGAATGAACTTTGAAAGAAATACATGAAAGAAACTTGAAAATAGGAGAGAAGAAGGTGAACGTGAGAGAGAATTGAAACGGGAACTAAAGTGTGTCAAGAGTAAGTATTCTCGTGGGACACGCGCTTCTTTCTCACGGCTGAAAGACACCTTAACAATTTAGCCATAAAGAAGCATATATTTACAGCAATGCCCTTCGTCGTCCAAGAGAACCTTCACTTATTATATAGGTAAAATTCAGTATTTATTATATTAAATATTAATTTATTATAGTTAAGTAATAAATCTTAAAAGATATGTATTAGTTTATTATAATTTGATAATAATTAATATATAAAAATAAGTGTAACGTATCTATTGATTTAAGGTAAACAATAAATGTGAATAAATTTTGCTTCTAGTGAACAAAGGCAATTTTTCGGATAAATAAAAGTATCTTGATTACAAAAATTATAGTCTATATCAATTGTAAAAATAAATTTAGTCTAAATTTCAAAAGACCGTGGTTCCTATACTGTCTTCATTCGATTCCTTCTTCATTGTTTCGATGAATCAGCTGATACGTGTTTTATATAAGTAAAATGACGTAGGCGAATTCATCATATAGAGTATATTTCGACATGAGATTTTCAACGTATTTATGCCAAAACTTACCAGAATAAATAGGGGATATTTACCTAGGTATACTATAATAAAATATATTTATTAATATTTTCTATGTTTTGTAGTTTTTAACAAGTATGTAGGTTTTTCTTACAAATTGTATAGATTTTTCCATAAAAGGCTCTCATCTTATTATTAGTGTCTTCAATTGAGGGATTCAATTATATCCTTTTCTTTTTCCCTTTCCTCTTCTCTCTCCTTTTTTTTTTACATTAAAATCCCTTAATCTACGCTTAGAATCTCCATCTTCTCTCTTCCCATTATTGGTGACAGCTTTATATTATTAAATAATCAATTGCATCGTTCTTTTGTTGGAAGACCGGACAACACTGAAAATGAAAAAATATTCACGACTGGTGAACCAAGCCCATTTGGGGCAAAAAGTGGTGGTATGATTAGAGCAGCCGATCAAGCATTTGTTGGGCCTGAATAGCACCAGACCGTTATCCTTCCACTGCACAATGCGTGAGCTATTCGTTGCTCTGTGAAACATGTGCCTTTGCATGGACTACGTGACCCATCTCTGAGCTTGGAGAGGGCATGCCAGAAATTAACTACCCAAGTCCTTCCTTTTGGAAAGGCCAAACATTCCACCACATTATTGCCGAGATTTGTATATTCTTATACACTATATGAATCTATATTATCCTCCATATTCAAGTTTTACTATAATTACATATTATATACCCAATTACTATTTATGTACATTTTAAGGGAATTAATAATAATAGTTAGTATCCTAAAATCACTCTAATGTATCTTCCACTCCCCCACATTTCTCTCTCTACATCCGTCTACATATCTTGCACTCACCCACGATTTTCTCTTCACAAAATTGAGGATCCCTCCATTAACGCCTATTTCCTCTCTTCTTCCATAAGAATTCTAAATTTTCATTCTCTTCTTCAAAAAAATCACCTCCATTAACATCTGTTCTTAGCTTGATTTTCAATGAAAAAGAATATAGCTTCAAAGAGCAGCCCTAAAAAGGCAAAGGAGCCGATATTCCTACACTTGATTTGGGAGTTTTCTTAGAGAATTCGCCAAAAAAATTATTATTTGTTTGAATTTGGTGTTGCTGCAAAGAATTGAAAATCCTCTCTACGTCTCTCTCTATCTCTCAATCCCTAATTTCCGTAATGTAAAGCAAAGGAAAAGAGAGCAGCAATTCCACCATTGACATCTATTAAAAAGCTTTGAAGCTTTAAATTTGAATTTGAATTTTGAAAAATCATTATTTGTTTGGATTGGGTGTTGTTGCAAACGACTCAGAATATGGTTTAGAGTTTATATCTCAATTTTAAGGTTGTTTTGGAGAAGATTAGACTTGATTTTGGCTGAACTTCAGAATAAAACTCGAAGAAGAAGAAGAAGAAGAAGAAGACATATATACATTATATTTACGAATTTGTAGTAAAATTATATATATATATATATATATATATATATATATATATATATATAT